>PVKU01007322.1:0-89107 GCA_004027475.1 Anoura caudifer
GCCAGCTCTCCTCCCACCCTCCCCAACCCTGACGCTGCTCGGGGCCCTGCAATCCCCGGCAGCTCTCCCCAAGCCTGGCACCCTGACCTGGGTGCCGGGTCTGTAGCCTCCCCTCCCCATTCCCCTCTCTCCCTCTACCTCTGTCTCCCTCCGTATCTCTCTCTCTCTCTCTGTCTCTGTCTCTCTCTCTCCTGTCTTGGTCTTCATAATAAAAGCTGAGGACTCAACTGGGAAGGCCCGATGCCCCTTAGAGCGCACAAGCGAGGCAGATGCCATGGGGCGAGGAGAGGGCTCCCTCGCAGGGAGCAGGGAAGCTCCTACAAACCCACGTGGCCGTGTTTCACCACCTCCTTCAACTTCAAAGCCCTCCCTGATGCCGTCTCTCCTCTGAGCCGCCCACAGGCAAGTGGGTGCCCCTCCTCTGGCCCACCCAGAGCTCCCTCCAACCCAGCACTTGTCACACTCGCCTACCCCAGGCCCCGTCTCCCCTCCCAGATCTTCGGGCCTGGGCAGCATCACACCACCTTCGCCCCCTGTGCTCCATGACCTCTGTCGGGGTGGATTCCCTTGAAGTGAGCAAAGAGCCAACCCAGGACCGCGAGGGTGGAGGGAAGTGTGGGGTGAGCAGGAAACTCTCCGTGGACACAGAAGGGGCTACCAGGTGACAGGCTTCTTCTTTGGTCCCCAGCACGTGGGGCCGCCCATACCAGAGACAAAGACAGCAATCTTCTGATGGGGCTCAGAAGGAGTTTTTAAGCCAACGCTTGTCATCAGCAGGTGTCAAAACAAACAAACTGACCTGCTTCCCCCCTACCCACCCAGCCCACTTTATCCAATCTGGTAGGGAAACACCTTCCTGCCTCTTCTGGGGAAGAATCGGGCACGGCAACACTAAAACGTTAAAATAATAAAACTTAAAAACATATATAAGACCCTTTCCTTAGGAGGTGGGGTGGTTTCACTCTCCTCCCCTCCCCCACACTGGTGCCTCCCTTGGGAGAGGGCCTTTCCCAAGGCCACGGTCACCGAAGCAGGCATTGGTTCAAGGCAGCAAAGGGGGCACACAACTTCCAGCGCCCTAACACGCGGAGATGTAACAAGAGGAGGCCGGTGTTGGCGGGGCTGCAGAGCCAGCCAGCCCCAAGTCCCTGTTCCCCACTCGTGGCCTGTGGCCCCGCAGAGAAGATCCAGAGGGCACTGCCAGCTTCCGACCCACCCCAGAGTCCGGGCTTACGAACAGCAGGATGCACAGGGGCAGGGGCCAAGGAGCCGCGGGGCAGGACAGGCGAGGAAGAGAACCCCAGGAGAAGGGTGTCATTTCCAAGGGCCCGCGAGAGCAGCGGTGCCGTGCGGAGGTGGCCCCAGAGCCAGATCTGAAGGCCCACCCTGGAAGAGGCTGGCTGACTATGAAGGAAAGAGCTGTCCCGCATTCCTCCAGGCTCCGTGTGAGCGTGGCCTGCGCACAGCAAGGACAGTCGGCCACGGAGCGCGCCACCTTCCTGTGCCCTGAAAAGACCCTGTTGTGCAGCTGCATTTGTAGTTACAAAGCACAACCCACTTGCGGAACCAGTCGATGGATGGCGGTGCCGGCTCATTCTCACGGGGTCGAGCAGAGCTGGGAGCAGACTGTGCTTCTCGACAACCACAGGAAGAGCCCCTCCCAAAGCCTCCCCCGCAGGGCGGCCTTGACACGCCTCCCAGTGACAGGTGGGGTCTGCGTCACCCCTCTCAGATCGAAGTTGGCAGGCAACTACCCTCACAACGGAATATGGCAGAGGTGACATGGTGTGGCTTCCAAGGCTTAGTTGTTCAAGGTCACGCAGTGTTTGCCTTATTCTCTGAAACACCCTGCCGGGAGCTCCGAGTGGCCGGGGGAGGGGTGTGACTGCTCTGGGGCTGCCTGGCGGGGAGGAAGCCAGCTAAGTGGAGAGGCCACGTGTAAGCAGTCCAGTTGGCAAGCTTAGCCCACCAGTCCTCCGGGCGCAGAGAGCAGATACGAATGAGTGACTACATGAGGAGAGGAGGGAAGGGACGCGCGAGCCTCCAAGTGATTCTAGACCCCCACCCTCCAGTCTCCCCCCAGTCTGGAGTCTTCCCAGCTGGCAAGCAGTCCCCACTGTGCTGCCTGAACTGTGACCCGCAGAAACTGTGAGCACGACTGCCTTCCCGTGCGTGGCTGCTGCGCGTGGCTCTCGTCTGGTCCACAGCAGTACTGACCGGAGCAGGCAGAGTCCAGGCACCAGCTACATAACCCAGGAGGCTGGAAAAACCCGTGTTGCTTGTACAGGCCTAAGCACAAATGTGAGTTCACTGGGGCCAGTTGCTCCACCTCCCTGGGCCTCAGCGTCCTCATCTGTAAAGTGGGAACAATTCCACCCTTGTGGTGAGGATCGAAGCAGCTGCTAAAACTACCCCCATGAACTCAGAGGGGGACGGGCCGGTGCAGCTCTGAGGGCTGCTTTGATTGTGACACCCCAACATCAACTCATGGGTGACAAAACCTGTTCTGACATTAATCAAGATTCCATGAGCTTCTAGGCTAAATGCATTGCCCCAATGGTAGAAATCAGTGAAATTTAGTTTATCTTACAATGCATGGAGACATTCACTGTCAAAATACGGGGAAAATGTACACGGATAAGTGGAAGAGGCAATCGTGGAACAAACTCTCAAACGCGATTTTTCTGAAACAGTAACTGGGCTTGTGTCTCAGTTCAGCAAAGGGGCTGCTGGGATGGGACACCGGAAACGTTGAGAACAGGCTGGGGAGGGGCAGTGAAGGCCCAGCCCCGGCAAGGCCCAGGCCGCCTGCGTGGGGCTTGCCTCGGCCTGTCACAGGGAGCCTGGAGCACAGGGAACACAAGCTGAGCCCGCAGGGGACCGGCCTCCAGGTGACACATTCTCATGCCAGGAGAGGCGCAGTCTGCTGACTTCTGCGTGTCACAGAACACAGCCTGGGCATGCGTAAAGCTCGGGGAACTGGGGCCCCTGTGCACGGGCAGCGGGGTGAGCAGCAGGACAGAGTTCTGAGCATGGACGCCGTGTTCCTGGTGACTCCGAAAGGCCTTATAGTGCGTGGACACCAGCAAAATGGACCAGCGCAGGAAGAAGGTGAAGGATGCCACCGAAGGGCAGCGTGGGGCTCAGGTGAGATATCGGGGGACTCTCAGAACCCTCAGGTGAGGTCTGAAGGTCCTACAATAGCAGATGGAGCCCAAAAGGCAGAGAAAGAATGGATGGCCATGAACGAGCAGACAGACCCACCCGGGAGGCTGGGACGGCAGGAGAAAGTCCAGCGTTTTCCACCAGCAGGATGTCAGAACCCACCAGAGAGGGCCGCTGGGGGACTGAATGGGATCCACCCCTCGTCTGTTTAGAAAACAGTTCCGCCAGCCACGGAGAACAGCACGTGCATGGTGGCCCTTGGGGATGCAACCATCTCTTCATCCCGGGGGACCGGGGGCCGGGTTTCCTCCCCCTCCCACTGAGACCACGCGCTCATCTCCTGCGACTCAGTCATTCTTTGGGGGACCTGCTCCTGAAGCCAAGAAACAGGCTTTTAAAAAAAAAGCGTTTCCTGGAATAAATAAAGTAGAATTTCCTTGCGTCATCCTC
The DNA here is from genome assembly GCA_004027475.1 of Anoura caudifer. Classification (NCBI taxonomy): domain Eukaryota; kingdom Metazoa; phylum Chordata; class Mammalia; order Chiroptera; family Phyllostomidae; genus Anoura; species Anoura caudifer. The sequence goes on from PVKU01007322.1 coordinate 3,616, forward strand.
GCCTCCAGGAGGATTCTGGTAATAACAAAGTCAGGCAGGTTTCGTTGTGTGTGCGTGTGTTTTAATAAACAAGAGCCATTTCCCCAGCCTCGTGTTAAACAGAAATCTATTCTGCAGGACAACTCTGTGGTGTGTTTTGAAAACAAAAACCTGCAAATTATAAAGGCCTCTGCCATCTCCCTGAGGATGGGAACAGTTGCTCTCCGTGCAGAGCTTGTAGGATCGGGGGGATGCAGTCACCCCAGCCCACGCCACCTCACCACAACCCTGGGTGCCCACCGTGACTTCCCCAGAGCTGTGTCCACGTCCCATTCAAAGCCGGGCACTGCGGTCCCTTCCTCACAGGCGCCCTTGGCATGCCAGGGCCTCCACTCCTCAGCCCCCCGCAGGTTTGAAAATAATAATCCCCTCTCGACTGATGGACTCAGAGCAGTTTTGGAGCGAAAGCCATAGCAGCGGATAACCAGAGCACCCCAGACACGATGCCACTCCTCCGACAGGCACCCCCCCCCACCCCTGCTCCTGCCACCGAGCTTCAATGTCCAGGCTCATCCCCAGAAGGCAGTGCTCCATGAGGCCAGTCTCCAGGGTCCTGCAGCCCCAGACAGGGAGCAGGCTGGTTATCGGACCTGAGCTTGACCTCCTGAGGCAGCCCAGAGAGGCTTCCGCCCCAGGATGCCCAGCACACCCATCAGAGGTGATCAGGGACCTGTTTTGCAGCAGAGAAAGCATTCAACCAGCCATTGCACCCCCATTGGGGGCCTGGCCCCAGACAGGGCTGTGATCGTGAGAAATTCCTTCGAAGACAGAACAGGGAGAAGGCGGAGGGGAAGCTCCAGAACGTGCCCCTCTTCGGTGATGGCTAAAAGGGTGTTCACTGGCCACCATGCCATCATGGAGGAGATCACCAGCAAGTGGAAAACGCACTTTCAATTGTAATAGTGATGGAAACTAATCAAAACCAGCTTCCAATCTGCAGTGTATTATGGATCCAATAAATAACTTTGATTCAAGCAATTACTTAAAATTGAAATTTGCTAAGTGAGGAGAATGAATCATTCATTAGCACAGGGAAGCCTGCTACCCAGGAGGAACTGGGAGTCCTGAGGGCTGAAAGGGGTGGTGGGTGCTTCCTTCGGCGAGATGGGGAGGATCCCACACCCAGGCACCCGAGGAAGCCAGGCCCTGTCACAGCCCCGTGCTTTCAGTCTTGAGTCTTTGCGGCCCAGATTTGCTTTACTGGTGCGGCATCTTTAATTGGATAGCTTTGCTGAGTGTATTAATTTGGTCCCCCCCGCCCCCCCCACACACACAGAAGAAGACCCTGAAACAAGGTTTCAAGTGCACGCTGTTTACTTGGGAGGGGCAGACACCACCAGCAGAGAGGTGGGAAAGTAACGCAGAGAACGGGAGGGCAGCCAGCAGAGGGCTGCTGACAACCAGCCACCCCGAGAACGGCGGCGAGCTAGCAGAACGACGGGCCGGAGACAGCCGCGCCCCAATGCACAGAGCCTGGGCTGACAAATGCTGCATCGCAAAGGAGAGCTGAGATCGTAGGTGGAGTTAAGATTGCAGAGGGAATTAGATTGCTACCGGCTGATCCTGAGATGGGAAATTTTCTGGGCTTATCCGGGAGAGAGGGACCAACGGACTCGTGGGGGTCCTACACAGCACGGAGGCGGGAGAGGAGCTGGAGTCGGAGCGACGGGTGTGGGAAAGACTCACCCGGCCGTGGCTGGCGTCAGATTTCTGACCTTAAGAACCGCAGGATGATAAGTTTGTGTTGTTTCAAGCCACTGAGTTTGTCACAACTTGTTACATAGCAGCAGGAGGACACTGACGCAGGTGCCTTTTGGAAATTCTGCGACATCCCCAAAGGAAGGTGCTCCTGGGCCTCGCAGCCCCAGACAGGGGGCAGGCTGGTTACAGGACATGAGCTGGACCTACAGAGAGGGACCTGGGGTACTGATACCTCAGTCACTGGTCAAGGCCCCCTGGGGGGCTGGGGCAGGGTGCCAGAGTGGCCTTCCATGGCCCCGGGAAAGCCATCAGGCTCAGGGATGGGGTTGCCATGGGAAGTCGGTGGGGGCTGGGTAAACAGCAGGGTCTGAGCGGTGTGGGCCAGCATGCCCTTAGCTGGGGACAGGAGACCCACTGTTCAGAACCTACTGTGTCCCAGGCACCATGCTAGGTCCTAGTCCTTCCTGAGACCCTGCTTTACATCAATTTCATAGCGACTTCTGCATCAAGTAGGACTAACTCCATGTTTACTGTACCAGGAAACTAAGGCCCAGAGAGGTTAAGTGATTCACCCAAAGTCACACAGCTTGCAAGTGGCAGAGTAGGGCTAGAACCAGGGCCACCAGACCCCGGAGCTGTCCCCTTCCCACTCTGCCATGGCAAGGATGCTCACCTGGCAGCAGCCTGCTCCCTGCTGACCCTCAGGTCAGGCACGCGATGCAGTTCGGAGGTCTCCGAGAGAGCACCGCACATAGCTGCTTTGCAAAGAAACACAGTTACCCTCTCTCAGACTACCCCGCAGGGGCTCGGCAGGGACACGGGCCCAGCCAGGAGTCCCCAGTGACTGGCTCCAGAAATGGACCCCCACAGCCAGTGTTGGCTTGAAACCCTCCTCTGGGGGCGTCGGGGAGCAGGCAGCCCAGCCCCGACCAGGAGCTGAGGATGTCAGGACACTAATCAACGAGGGAAGAATCGTCCTACACAAAGTGCCCCTGCTGTCTCCCTGGACCTCACGGGTCTCCCTCCACTCATCCGGTGCCCCTACTGTCACCCTCCCACAGAGGGGGGCTGGGCTGGTCATCCGGGTGCTCAGACCTGAGCCAGCACAGGGCGGCGGGGCCACCGTGTGCGTCCCCTTCCGGGCTTCCTGCGTCCAAGAGCGTCCTAGTCCATTCGGGCACTGTCACAGAAGTGCCCTAGGTGGCTTATAAGGCGCAGAAATTTACTTCTCATGTTCTAGAGGCTGGGACGGCCAAGGTCAAAGTGCTGGCTGACTCAGGGTCTGAGGACTCACTTTGGGTTCACAGGCAACTGCCTTCTGCGTCCTCACGTGGTGGAGGGCTGAGGGAGCTCCCTGGGGCCTCCTTCCCAAGAGCACCCACCCCGTTCACGAGGGCTCCACCCTCCTCCTGACCTATCACCCCCCTAAGGCCTCACCTCGGAATACCAGAATACCGTCACACCGTCATATCGGGGATCAGGTTTTAGCCTGAGAGCTTTGGAGGGATGCAAACACTCAGTCTATGGCAGTATGTGAACAGGAAGGGGCAGGTAGACTGGTCTTGTTCACAAGGCCCTGGGGGCCCGTCTGGCAGATGCGGGCACCCTGGATTCATCTGTGGGAGGTAGGAAACTCCCTTCAGGCCTGATGGCCAAGCTGAGCTCCCACTCCAGCCGCTGCCAGAAGCTCCCCGATGCTGGCCCAGCTTCTAACAAGCAGTTGCCTGTGACAAACCTCCAGGAGAAGAGAGGAGGAGAGCCCAGGCCCACATGGCCCTCTGAAAGAAGGGCTCGGCCTGTGTCCCGGGCTGCGGTGCACACCCACCCTGAGGCCTGCGGGGACCATGTCCAGGGAAAGGAGGGGGAGTGGGGCTCCAGTCGAGATGCTCCAGTGTCCGTGTCAGAGATGTTCCTTCCGGGCCACCTTGTCACCCTCTTGATTGCCCCCGACTAGCTGGTGGCCAGGTCCCTAGAAACAGACTCCTGGATGGAAAGTCTCCTGAAGGACACTTATTCTCAGTGGTCCAGGAGGGGATACCCGAAAGGGAGTGAGAAAGGTGGGCTTGGGCAGAGGGAGAATCTGGCCACCACGCAGTGGGTGACATGGCGGCCACTGAGGCCTCGGATGGTCCCGGGGGAGCAGTGGAGCCAGGATGGTCCCTTGGAATTGTCCTCAGTTGAAGTCGGGGGGACCGGGCCTTCATAATTGCACCCCTCCTCTATCAGGCAGCCATGAGAATAGGCCACGCTTTGGGTGAGGGAGTTCCCCATGGTCAGGGGCCATTTCCAGTGAAGGCTGTAGTGGGAAGACACTCCCAGGACCTGGGGGATGGGTTCGGAGGCCCTGAACATGCAGGAATCTCTACAGAAGCACCAGCGACCACTGCAGAAGAGAGAGCGTGCTGGCCAAGGTGGGCAGTGGACGGAGCCTGGAGGGCGGGTGTCTCCTTGTCACTTCCAGTGGAGGGCGGACCAGCCCCACAGTCCCCCACCCCTTCCAGGACCCCACAGCGGGCAGCCTCTCCTGTCCTCAGGCCCCAGGGGACCTCAGTGAGCCAGCCTGTCTCCCCCACCGAGCTGCTAACAGACACATCCAAGTTACAGTATGTCACTTCCAAGAAGCTTTGAAACCCGCTCTGCCCAGGAAGATGAAAAGCTTTCCAAACAAGGAACCAGAAGGCCTCGGCGTCAGAACAGAGTGGGTGGGCTCACCAACACAGAGAAGCGGGTGCCTCCGTGCTCCAGGCAGCGGGACGGACCCACAGGGATGAAGACGTGCGGTGGATCTGAGCAACCCAGTCGCAATTCCGGGATCTCGAAAGCAGCGACATAGCCCACAGGTCCCCAGCGAGGGGGCGGGGGGTCAGGAAAATGAGCAGTTTGCCGGGAGACGATCAAATGACTTCGCTAATTCACTCAATCATGAATTCACGCAGAAATGATCAATGTGTACCTACTAAGTGCCAGGCACTAGGCCAGGGTACAGAGAGAACAGGACAGTCAAGTGTGAAATATCCTGAGATCCCAGGGCACAGGGGCCTCGGGTCTCAGGTGGAGTCCAGCAAGGCTTCCTGGAGGAGGCAGAGCCTGGGGTGAGCCCCAAAGGCTGTGCAGGAGTGAGTCTGGTGAAGGGAGTGGGGAAGAGGGGGAGTGAGGTGAGAAGGAAGACAGGTGTGAAAAAGTGGTGGAGGGGGCGAGGCTGGGAGTGGAGGGGCTGCGGTCGGATCCCAGGGCCAGGAAGACCAGGGAGACACCGTGGGCTTCACGGAAGGACGGAGAGGAGCCAGGACGAGTTGTGAGCAGGGGCACGACAGGGTTCCGTCTGTGGACTGGGGGGCCACCAAAGACCCACACCGAAAACCCCTCTGGGTTCAGAGCTGTGACCCAAGATTGCGGAGGGCTGGTGAGGCGGATGGGACTGTGAGATCTGGCCCTGCATGGCCCTGCCCTTTTGCACAAATTCGCCCCCCCTCCCTGCTCCAGACACACCCAGATCCTTGAATCCCTCACAGTCCTGGGTCCTTCCACTCCACCGGTTCTTTGCTCTTCCTGGGATGCCCTCCCCCCACCCACTTTACCTGGCTGACCCCTGCCCATCCTTAACTACCACCACCACCCACCCCCGGGCCAGGCAGGCACTTCCTCTCAAAGCGTACTCAGGCCCAGGGCTCCCCCTGTTGGAGTCACCTGTCCGCATGTCCGTGAGTTACCAATCTACCTGCATGTCCGCCTGTGTGCAAGAGTCGCACTCCCGAAGGGCAGGGACCTCATCGATACAGACTGCCCAGAGCTCCCAGGCCTGGCTCCGTCCTCGCTCTGAAGCAGGAGGCAGCATGGAGGACCACCTCGTCCAGGCCGCCCTTCCCAGCAAGCAGAGACGGGAAAAGCAGTGGCAGCACTGGGCTCCCACCAGAGCCAGGCCTCTTGCAAACGTCATCGCTAGTCACCCCCAAATGCCTCTGCCTGGCAGGTGTCACGAGTCCTGGTCTGGCTGCTCGGAGGGGCCAGGGGCCAGCGAAAGCCACAGGGCTGGTCTGCAGCAAACCGAACTTGGGATTCAATCCTGGCTCTTCCCAAAACTCCTCCGGCACCACTGCCCAAGCCAGTGCCCAAAGCTCTCCACGGAGCAGCAGGCGACAAAGTCATCAACACGGTCTCCCGTGTCATAGCCAGACAACTCCTGTGTACTCATATGTACTGATCACACGCCTGCCCATACAGTGGGGCAGTGCATCATCGAGTGACACTGATTTGGGTGAGAGGAAAGCGTTCCTCAGGTGTGGCTCAGAGTTGGCTGGAGCATTGTCCCATAACCCGAAAGGTCACGGGTTCAATTCCTGGTCAGGGCACATGCCTGGGTTGTGGGTTAGGTCCTGATTGGCGCACCTACGAGAGACAACCTATCAATGTCTCTCTCACACATCGATGTTTCTCCCCCCCTCTCTCTCCCTCGCTTCCCCTCTCTCTAAAGTCAACAAGCATGTCCTTGAATGAGAATAAAAAGTAATGATAAAAAAAATTAAAAAGAAAACCCCTCCCCTGGTCCCTCGGGGGTGTGGGGCTCTCAAACCACACCCCCGACAATGCTTCCCTGGGGCGAGGAAAGTGAACTGGAGCCTCGGGGAGGGCACTGCCTGCGGGCCCTGTGTGGACCTGCACCCACGGAACAGGAGCCGAGAGCCGCAGCTGTGTGTGTGTGGGGGGGGGGGGAGCTTCCAGTGCCAGGCTGGAGTGGATTCTCTGCAAGAATTGAGATATTGCCCACTTTTTTAAGATTGTCATCATACCTGGAAAGCCACCGGGTTACGACCACAGAGCAGGGCCACCTCTCCAGCACGGGAGGCTGATCAAGAGCAGGACTGTGAACATTAGGAGGCTGATGGTCTCAGAGCCTGGGAAGCCTCGAACGCACAGCGCACTTCGACTCAGATGGAGGGGCAGACGTGACCTTTCGGACGGAGGGTGGGGGAGGGGAGAACAGTCGGGCCCAGGAAGGACCAACAGGTGCGAGAAATATGTCACGATGTGACAGCCTCTCCCCTTGTCGTTCTTATTTATATTTTACTTTGTGACTTTATTGAATGTTCCGTGTAGGTTGCCTCCAATCCTTTGGGGAATAAAGCCAAGTAAAGATGAGTGCTTGGAGCTGAAGCGTAGGAGGCTGGCGTGCCAGTGACGGAAGTGAGTGCCCAGGTCATAAAAGGGGCTTTGCACACAGACCCCAACCCCTGCCCTAGGCAGCAGCGCAGCTCCGCCTGGAGGAGGCTGAACTTACGAATGCCCCCCAGACACATTCCCACATTCTGTCCATCACCAACCCAACCCTTGGGACCCAGCGTCCGGGCCACCTGGGCTTACAGAGACCATCTGCCTCCTTGGCTCCCCGGGGCCTGCGCTGTGCCTGGGGAAGGGTGGGGGGATGGGGAAGCATTTCGGAGTGTGGGGCTCTGGAGCCGGAGTGCCTACACTCCACCTCGGCTGGGAAGCACTGAGCTTGGTGCATGACCAGGGCTCAGCAAACCAGTTCTAAGACCAGGGCCTGGCCCTGGAGTCTGCTCCCCAGTGGGAAACAAAGCTACTCACAGACTGAGGCCATGCAGGACCCCCCGCAGTCCAGGCCACCGGGTTTTGCAGGTTTTGTGGGATCTCAGAGCAGGGAAGGGTTGGAAGCCTCAGGAAGACTCCGTAAAGAAGGAAACGGCTGGAGAGGAAAGCCAGTGCTCCAGAAAGGGGGAGCTGCACCCACAGAGGCTTGCAGGTGAGGCTGGTGGACATGGGGGACCGGAAGGAGCCTGCCAGGCTCAGAGGACCCTCTGGTGACCGCCCCCGAGGGAAGGGGGAAAGCTGGCTCTCCTGCCAGAACACTGAAAACTAGGCAGGCGGACCAACGAGATTAATTCACACCGGCAGACAGCTCAAAGCAGCGTGTTTGACACTAATGTTGAGTAAATACTGGAAGCAGAAGAACAAGAGAAGAATTTGTTGATTGCCCCAGCTGACACTGGAATTTCTGCCCCTTTTGCTTGTGTTTAAAAAATGGAAATGAGGCCTCTGCCAGGGAAGGAGGCACTCCTGGGGGTGGGAGGGGCAAAGACTGAAATCTCAGCACCCCTCAGTCAGTACCTGGGCAGGGAGGGCGGAGGGCGGGGGGCGGGGGGGGGGGCTGGAGAGCTCATTACCATGTCTCAGGTGCGCCCCTCCTGCCTACGAGCTGGAGAGTGATTGGAATTCCCATCAGCTGAAGCTCTGGCCCCCTGAGGAGACTGAAGCCGTTCTCCCGGTGTGTTAATATTGAACTTCAGCAGAAAATGGGGTCTTTCAGGCTAGGGAGCTTCAAGGTTAACATTGGCAGGATCTGATTATGAACACTTGTAATTCAAATTAAATCCTGAAAGAGGGGAAACTTGGAGCAGGGGCAGGAAGGTAACCATCCGACGCGAAGGAGAAACACAGGGCAGAGCCCCTGGCCTCCCGTTCCGGCCCTGGGGTATGGGGGGGAGGGTACTCTTCTCCCTTGGTTTACGGGTTGCGTCGTCTGGGTTCCCTGGTCCCTCAATGACCACTCCTGGGTCACCCCACTTCCCTCTGCCCTCCATCCCCAAGGGGCATGCTCCCCACCCCCCAGCTTTGGCTTGAACTCTCCAGCCCCCACCCACCCTGCTGCAAACCCAAACATCCAGCAAGGTGTAAATGTCAAGCACCGTCTAGATATTGTGCACCCAGCCCTGTGCTAAGCCCTTTTCGTACGTTATCCCCTTTGCTCCTCATAGTAACCCTCCTGGTATCACTAGCCCTGTTTTACAGACAGGGAGACTGAGGTCGGGAGGTCCAAGGTCACACACACCCCTGGAAGAGTCAGGGCCAGGTTCTCGACCTGTGACTGCAAACCTGTGCGCTGCTCACTCACCCTACAGTCACTCCTACACACAAGCATCAGGATGTGTTCACACATCACCTGTACTATTATTGCTTAGTATTCTCTTTAGTATTTCCCTTTATTTTTAACTTAAACCCATGTTTAAAGGAAAGAGTGTATCACTATGGTATGTGTAGAAACAGCATCGCTTATCAAAAGTAACCAGGAAAGGAAACGCTGCGTGTAAATTGCCACTGGGTAATGTAGCCACTGAAACACCTGCCTCGGTCCTGCTGGCTCTTTATTCAAAAGCGTGTTTAGCAAAACCCCGAGAGCTCGCTGGCATCAAACTGCCTCCTTCACCCAGATGGGATTGATTGATGAGGATCCTAAGGGGCCCCTTTCTCATCCCGAGCCCACTGTGTCTGGGCCCCTGATGACATTCCCCTATGACCTATCCACCTTCAGTGACATCTATCCCACCCTGTGGGAAATGCGGTCCTGCCTTGTCCTGGAACCCACCCATCCCCAGGCCCACCTCGCTCTGAGCGCCTCCCGTACGTGTGTCCACAGCCCAGGCCCCTGTGCCCACCTTCTCGGTGGTCAGGTTCTCCCCACAGGCATCACTCAGGGGACGAGCCCCGCCCACCAGATGGTACCCCCGTCAGCCCAGGGCCTCCAACTGGAAAGGGGGAGTCATTTCCATTGTCCCCGGCCTCCGTGAACGTTCCTTGCAAAGTGCCAGGCTGTGAGCGGGTGGAGTGGATCAGTGACATCCACCATCCCCACTCCGACGCCGCCGCACTCAGTTCAGCGACAGACAATTAACAGCAGCACACCCCAGAGAGCTCTAACTGGGCCGGGGGGAGGTGTGCGAAGACAGGCGAGGGAGTCATTGTTTAACCTGGGGGCGGGGGCGCGGGCGCTTGGGGAGGTTCACCAGGAGGTGATGTTCGCTTAGCAGTTAAGAAAGCCTCTCCCACGGTCACATGTGATTCTCCAGATAGGCCCGTGGGTAACTTCGGGATGTCTGGCCGCGCCTTTCCACTGGTGAGGAAGTAGGGACCCAGAAGGTTAAGTAACAACTCAGTCACTTACCCTGTCTCTCAAATGGGCCTTCAGCACTAACATTTGATGACTGGAAGCAAATGTCCTCACCTCCCAACTGAGTGGAAAGTCCTGGAAGGCAGGAGTCGCTTCTTTACTTCTGTGTCTCTCCCCCTGCCCCACCACCCTCCAGCTCCCACAGCGCCTTGTCCCCAGCACCCAGCCCAGTTCCCTGCAAACCAGAGGTGCTTCCCCTGGTGGGGGCGGGGTAGCATTACGAGCAGGAAGAGCAGGAAGAGACGAAAGCAACAGAACACAGTCCGTGGCCTCCTTCTTCCTGGGGCGACAAGGCCCGGGCACCCAGAATAGCAGCCTCTGGAAGAGGTCCCGGAAGGGGTCATTTGAAGTTGGTGTATACTACCCAAAACGGCACTTCTTATATTTGAGACAGAGGCAGGCTGGTGAGGAGGGACAAGGTCCTAGCTCAGAGCCTGGGTCTCCCTCTCAAATACTGTCCACCTCTAAGGACTGCCTGGTGGTCTAGTGGCTACGATTCAGCTCTTCCAAATACTGCCCACCTCGGCCAGGCTGGTCAGCGGCCGCACTCTCCCTATCCCAGCCCTGCTTTTGGAATCACGGATAGAAAAGCCACAGATGCAGGGACTTTGCTGAGAACCTGGGCTCCCCCTAGTGGCCATCGGGGGCAGCGGCGCCTGGCGGGGAGGTGGCTCTAAGTAGCACCCAGGCCTGTGGCCAGAGGAAAGGAAGATCAAGTGCAGCCAGGCAGGACCACCTGGGCCTGGCTCCAGCCTGAGCACCCCACACGGGACCACGCTGGAAGGCAGGATAGCAACAGCGACCTGGAGGCCCGCGGAAATTTCACTAACTCAGTGTCTGCATGTTTGTGAAGATTCCCTCCCTCCAAAGGACTGGCATAACCCATGCTTTAAGTATTACCGTTGAGCTGAAAATTAATACACACTGCTGACACGGTGTGGGCTTTAAAAGCGCCCCACAAGCTGTATTCCCCGCTTCCCGTATCTAAACCATGGGTAGTTTTTAATAGCCACTGTTGAGCAGATGGCAGTCGCTTATGAAGGCACGTCACAGAGTTTTCTGCCTCCTTTTGCCCTGGAGGTGACGGAGCAGGCTTTCTGGTTTTCAGTAATAACGGTGTTTCTCCAGCAATCTGGGCACTGGTCACAGGCCTGAGCCTCCCACCGCCCCACAGGGGAGGAGGGAAGAACGATCGGGACCCCTCACAGCCCTTCACCATCATCCTCCGGGCCAGGCCTGCCCAGCCTCCTGGGTGGCCGAGGGAGCCAGAGTCCTGGGGACTTCGGCAGGCTTGGCAGGGCCGGGGATGAGGCACCACTCCTAGTGCAGCATGAACGACCCATCAAACACCTCCTTGGGGAGGAACTGCCTTTGGAATTTTAGCTTTTTAAATGCCTACTGGGCACAGGCTGGAAAACCTGCCAGAGGGTGAGGTTTATTTAACTAGACTAGCGACAGGACCGCCGTCCCCCAAAGAGGCCCTCCTAGCTCTGGCCGCTGCGGTGGACTGAGGGCGGAGGTGCCAGTGTGCTGTGTCTGGAACTAGCCGGGCACCCGACAGCCAGCTGCTTCCAGAGGCAGGGCCAGGGACACAGCTCTGCGAAGCTTTAGTGGGGCTCGGGTGGACGTCCAGGAATCCAGCCCGCAGGGAGCGTAGCCGCACGTCAAGTGCTTCCCGTACACGCTGTTGGCATGTACTCCGCACACACTTCCGTGCCAGAGGCTGTCATTATTCCCGGTGCAGAGAAGCGGGGACTGTGGCCTCCAGAGATGAAGCGACGCACTCGGAGAGCAGAGCTCCAGAGGCAGAGGCAAGCCCACGTCTGTCTGGCCATGCGACACTTCCAGATGCCAACGGGCCCGTCCATGCTTCCCTCACCTGCTGGCTCTCTGCCCTCCCGGGTCTCGTGCCTCTGTACCCAGACTCCCCACCAGCTCACCCCAAAGCCACCTCTGTGGCCAGCACACAGCCACTTCTGTTCCCACTCAGACAGCTGGGTCAAACGTGTTGCCATCCACGGGGTATGATGCTTCTCTCCATCAAACTCGCCAGCCTGTCTGTTCAAATGAAGGTTGTTCTGTGTTATTTTGACCATGATGGTGTTCTGCTCAGTTCATGGCCAGTGATCTCTCGGCAGCAACCCTGGACAAGGGGTAAGAGGTTCTCTCCACCCCGGCCCTGTGCCCTGGCTCAGGCCTTAGCACCTCCCTCCTTGACCGACTTCAGGAAGAGTGTCCCTCATGTTAAAGTAGACCCTCCCACCCAGCCTCCTAACAACTGCCAATTAATCCTGTGCTCGCCCAATCCTCAAATCCTCCAGAATCTCCTCATCACTTTCGGGGTAAAACCCAAGTTTCTCACGTACGGGCCAAGTGTTGTATGATTTCACTTGCTGACCTGTCCGAGCTCACCTCCCTACGCCACCACCACCACCGTGCCCAGTGGTCACACCCATCCACGTGCTCTTCCCTGGACACCCTGCACTTGTCGGGTCTCCATGCACACACACGCCGTCTCCCCTCTGTCCGTGATGCCCTTCCTCCCCGTGGGGCTATTCAGCCTGCAAACCCTGGCTCGGCGGCTGCTCCTAGGAGACGATGTCCCGGGGATCCCCCTTCTCCCCAGCCCCAGGCAGAGAAAGCAGTGCTCCTTTTGGGGTCCCCATCCTCAGCAGCTGGTGCGTCCCTCTGCCACACACACCACTCACCACTCTCCGCTCTGGTGACCGCAGTGCGTCCATTTCCCCGGAGGGCAGTGCGATGCCTCATCACCGACAGTATTCTCGGCGCCTGCAGCAGGCCCTGGGAGTGGTGACACCGAAGGAATTTGTGTTGAGTGCGAGCGTACGGAGACCACACTGCAAGATGGGGGACGGGGGCAGGGATGAAGGCGGTGACAATGGAGGGATGATCAAGAGCTGCCCGTGAACTGACGGCTGCGTCTCCATCCTGCTGAGTCAGTAACTATGGACGAGTCCTCCGACCTTTCACCAGCCCTCAGTTTACTCATCAGCCAAATGGACCTAATGGCAATGCACGGCCAATCTCTAGCGCCCTCCAAGAAGCCAACGACACAGCACAAGGCCCTTCAGGAGAGTGGCAGCTCTCTGATCTGGCCTCTGGGTCGTTTCCACGGGTTGGGGCTCTTTAAGGAGCTTGGTGCCAGAGGCCCTTATGAAAGAATGAGTGAAATGTAGGCAGATGGATGGAGAGGAAAGGAAGTCTGTTGAGGGAGAGAAAATGATGTGGGGAGACCTTGGCAGGAGGGAGAAGAGCCAAGGAAACAAGCCCCTTCTGAGGCACCTGCTGTACACACGACACACATGCTACATTCTCTCACCTCACATGCCCAAGACTCACCTACAATCAGGTGTGAGGGGGTTGCAATCATACATATACAAGAACCCCTCCTCCACCTGGGCGGCGAAAAGATGACCCACCCAATGTTTTCAGTGACAAAGCCTGGGATAGACATCACCGAAGAAAACGTAGGGACAGTCCACATGCAATGAAAAATGCCTTCGGGTCATCAGTCTGCACAGAAGTGCAAACTGAAACCAAAATGAGACACCACCGCTCGTCCACTAGGGAAACTGAGATTTAAAAAAAAATTGACAGCACCAAGCATTGGCAAGTGCGTGCAGCAACCGGAATGCCCTCACATTGCAAGTGAGAGCGAAATGGTGCAGCCACTTCAGAAAATTCTGGAAATTATAAAGTTAAACAAGCACCTACCTGTAACCTGGCAATTCCACCCCAAGTATCTACCCAAGAGAAATGAAGACGCATGTCCACATTAAGATTTGTACATGAACGTTCATAGCAGCTTTATTCAAAATAGTGCTAAACTGCAAATAACCCAAATGTCCACTGGTGCGTGAAAGTGTACACAAATCATGGTTGTGTCTATACAACCAAATACTGCTCAGCAATAAAAGTAATGCACTATTTGTACGTGTAAAAATATGGATTCATCTCAGAAACATTGAGCTAAGTGCATATGAAAGTACATACAATGTATACAAAGCACCGTATACTGTATAATTCCATTTCTACTACATCCAGGAACAGAGCGTGTTGAGATCCGCAGCACCGGGCAGCCTCCAGCTGGGGGCAGAACTCGGTAGAGAAGGGGCAGGAAGAACGATGGGCGTGCGCTCCTCACTCTGGGTGCTGGTTCCTTGGGTGAACACCTTCGTCACCACTCACGGAGCTGAACACCTAAGATCTAGGCAGTTTTATGCATTTTCATTGCCCCTGAATTTTTTTAAAAAATTGTGGTCAGACCATCTAGGCTCAAATCCTGGCCCCAGTCCTTACCAGCTTCGTTGCGCAGGTGAATCTCCGAGACCGCATGTCCTCGCCGACAAAATGGCAACGCAATAGCTCTTACTGTTCACTGAGATAGTTAGGTGTGGCGAGGTTGCCTTGGCACCCTGAGACCCGGAGAAGCACGCCACACCTGTGAATTCAGTAAGAGTAGCTTGCCCCAGGTCCGGCAGCGAAGCAAGGGGAGTGAGGTGCAGGCAACGATGACCTGAGGGCGAGGGGTAGACAGACACAGGGGAAGGGCGGGGAAGGGGCCAGGCAGGTGTGCCGCCAGCCCACTGACTGCCCCAGGAGGAGGCAGAGAGGCCAGAAACTCTGGAAAGAAGAACCAGTGCCAGGAGCTCTGTGTGCGCCACAGTCCGAGGCACAACTCAGGGTTGATGCTGTCACAAGTGAACGAGCCGTGATTTCTGGGCCGCTGGAGGCTGCGCGGAGAAGACGGGCAGGTGCTGGCAATACTTGCTGTGCAAGTTCTCAGCACGGAGAGTGGCAGACGTTCAGACTCAAATGGCAGATGGGCTGCCGTGTGGGGAAACCGAGGCACACGCACAGGCTGCACATCAGGATGAGCTTGGGGAAGCTTTCTCCCCCTGCTCCCTGGGCCCACCTGCCCACCATGCAGGGGCACCCTCTGTGGCCCCGGGTCCCCTGCAGACCCTAAGCGCACCTACCCCCGGCTGACATCCACAGGCTGACTCACCCCTCCGCAGAGCCAGAGGCCCAGAGGCCCGCAGGCCTGGCCAGACCCATCACGCCTATCGAAGGGCCCCCTCTGCACAAACAACACTAATTAGTGTGCAGTCCCCAGCAAGGGGTCCGCTGCGTCCTGCCTCTGCCAACCTAATTATAAAGTGGTTCCTCCTGGCTGGCTCGCAGCGCGGGGCGGCCCCAGCACAGGCACCGGCTGCTGGAGGCAACAGAAGTGACTCCAAAAAAGAACGGGAATGGGGCTGCTAATGACAATAATGGGGATCATACTAGCCATTATTTATCACGCTGCTGTGAGGCGCCCTGAAGGTGCTTGACAGAGAGTAAGGCACTTTGCAGACATTATCTCCAGTGTCCCCAGTGACCTTACAGGTATCATTAGCATCGTTTCCCAGCCAGGCAGGGAGGGCAGGAGTCGGTCTGAGGTCACACAGCCATCGGGGCAGACCCGAGACCAGAACGCAAGGCTGCCTCACTCCAACGCTCTCGTTCTCAGGGAGCAGCACGCCTTCCGAGGGGTCCCTTGCCCCAGTGTGGTCCAGGCCCCCCACAGCTAGATGATGTTCACCCTGGTTCATCAGCCTGCTTTCCGGGAACACAGCCTGGTTTGTCATCCACGTCAGCGGCTGGCTGGGCCCCAGGGGGGACTCAGTGAGAGCCTGATTCCTAGGGACAGAGGCTGGGAATGGGTACTGCTGGGCAGTGAAGCCACACTTACGGTTTATTACCGAAGTCACAAGGCTTCTGTCCCGCAGGCTAGTGCCAGGATCCCCCCCAAGGTCTCAAATGCTATATGTTCCCCACCACGGTGTCTGCAGCTAAGAGTAGTAGAGTGCCTACTGTGTGCCGGTCACCTATGACATGCCAGGTACCACGAGAGACATGCGGAGGGAGGTGGATGGTAAGAGGGAAAAACAGATGTGGGACCGGGCAAAGCTCAGAGAGGGCAGGCCGTGAAAGGCACTCAGGACTCCAGACACATGGACCGGCCTCGGGTAAGGAGAAGGGGCTTGCTTCCAGCTGGGGACAGGGACGGTCCCCTGAGGAGGACTGCCACGGGAAGGAGCATTTCAGCTGGACCTGGGCGGGCAGGTGCGCTGTTCACCTGCCGAGTGGAGGGAGAAGGTGCTCAGGAGAGAGCAGGAGCAAAGGTGCAGAGATGAGTCTATTCAAGACAAGGGTAAGATGATTCGTTCACAAGCTCAATGAATACTTTATCCAGGAAACCGAGGGCATGGGAAGAGAGTGGCTGGAGGGGTCCCGAATGACAAGCCACATGAGATCCAGCCCCAGGGCAATGGGTCTGGGCTTGGAGGATGTTGCACAGGTGATTAGGAAGGTGTGGGCGTCACACACGAAAGCAGGGCCAGTGGCTACAGAAGCTGACAGTGGGTGGAGAGGGCCAGTCTGGTTGGGGGAGGAGGGTGCTGAGCTTCATCGGCCCTGCATCCCCTCAGCCCGCAAGCACCCCAGCCCCTGAGACTAGACCCACCAGGCAGAGGGAGGGGCCCCCCCAACCCCAGGGCAGTGGGATGGGCTGCCTGAGCCACAGCCCCCTGGTCTGCACCAGGTTTAAAATCTTCACGCCTTAATTGCTGTAAATTATCACTTTTTCTCTCCATCCGTTTACTTGGCGTCTTTGACACTCTGCTCATCAGAGAGAAAAATCAGCTATGAGCAGAAAGGCACAGCAGCGGAGCATATCTGAGCATTAGGAGGATGAAATTGACTCAAAGAGTTTATTTCAAGCTAATGTGCCAGCACACACACCCTCTGCAGAGCCTCATCCTCTCCAGGAAGAACGCTCCACCCTAGAAGGGTGTGGGAGGCTCAGAGAGCAGGAAGGGGTGTGGCAAGTGCCCCCCAGGGGGAGCAGCTCCGCCTGGCTTCTGCCTCTCTCCAGACTCAGGCAGCTTGTACACAATGCAGATCCCCAGGGCCCCGGACCTACTGTATCCAAATGAGGGATGTGGGGAAGAGGGGGAGCTGAGAATCTATATTCACAGCAAGTTCCTAACTGCCCACGCAGGCTTGGAAGCACATTCTCTCTAGCCCTGACCTCTCAGAGGGGCTGGCCTTCTCTCTGCCCCTGGGCCCACTTCCAGGACACATGGGGGCCCTTAACTCCAGTCCCCAGTGCTTCACGCAGGAAGTCCTGCTCTGGGGATGAGGTCTG
Source organism: Anoura caudifer (assembly GCA_004027475.1). Taxonomy (NCBI): domain Eukaryota; kingdom Metazoa; phylum Chordata; class Mammalia; order Chiroptera; family Phyllostomidae; genus Anoura; species Anoura caudifer. The sequence goes on from PVKU01007322.1 coordinate 20,529, forward strand.
GAGCCCGGCCCCACCAGCTGATGGGAAATTCCATCTCGATTTCCTGGGGTGGGGGTCGGAGAGGGAACACCCTGGAGCACAGGATGGAAGGCAGTAGCACCTCCAGCCCTCGGGGCATTCTTATGAACTTGAAGTCACAGCCTGTGTTCAAGATTCTTCCAAACCCAAGGAGGCAGGTCAGGGAGCCCCGGGGCCCAATATCCTTAGCTTTTTCAAGTGTCCCCCAAAACTCATCTCTCTTAGATCCAGCTACCTCTCCCTACCCCAAGATCCTTTGAGGGGTTCACCAAAAACATTACCCCCTTCCCAGTCTGGGAAGTCTCCTCCCAGGGGCTCCATCAGCCTGCTTCATGGCTGTCCTGCCAGAACATTCTTCCCTCCATCCCCTTCACCCCTTTCCTGGATGTGGGGCTGGGGGAGGACATGATGAGACTGGTAAACTTTTCTTCACGAATTCGCCCCTTGCACTTGGCATATTTATATTTCTTCGTTTTATTAAGGACTGTTTAAATTAATAAAGTCCACTGGTTTCAAATGAGTGGCTTTAAGTGCAGCACCACACACCACACAACACGATAATAAACAATAATGAAACGAGAACTCTCATTTGTTGACGGCCCACTATGCGCCAGACTGTGTAATAGAAGCTTTGCAATCAGGAGTAGTTTTCCTTCCCAGCTGCACCTAGGAATCGCCTGGCAGCTTTTACAACGAAACGCTGATGTCCAGGCCCCACTGCCCAGAAATGCCGATGCAATCAGCCCAAGGGGGACCTGGGGGCGGGCCCAGGCGTCAGTCCTTGTCTTAGTCTCCCCGATGATTCTACATGTTCAACCAGGATTGAGGACCCCTGAATTCGTTTCTGGCCAGGGCCAGGGAAGGTAAGTGGTGCTGGTGTCTCCAGTAGGTAAATGGAGAAGCTGAGGCCTCAGGACAAGGCAGAGGTGGGAAGGCACCCAGGCTTGGTAACTGGCATGGTGGCGGGGGTCGCCCCGCCACGGCGACTGAAGAGCTCCGTCCCACTCTGGTTCTGTCTAAGCGGACTGGGGTGAGGACGCAGCACAGAGCCTTGCCCCCCCCCCCCAACCCCGCCTCCGGCAGCAAGTCACCAGGAGGGGGCTGCACAGGGGAACAGGCTCAGCCAGCAACAGAGGAGGAAGCCGCCCAGACAGGGGTCCCTGCCTGCCATGTGTCAACCTCCCCGCGGCACTGACTGGAAATCCACCCCCACCTCCCTGAGGACCATGGTGGGCTCCTCTCTTTCTCCCAGAGCAAGGCTTCGGCAGGAGACCACAGCCGGCCGGGCTGGGCTGGCCGGGCTGAGGTGTAAGAACAAATTTCAGAAAGGACTGAATTTTGCAATTTAAAAATAATTGGGGATGGGGGGTGGGGGAGAGTTGTGAATTGAATAACATATGGGGGCAGGGGAAGGGGGTAGTTCTCCTGGCCCTGAATTACCCTGCTTCTGTTCCACAATCCGCAGCAGCGGAGTGATCGCAGGGACAGAGAATTAACAGCTGTTATTGCATTAGCACGTGAGGTCCATGCTGATGTGACGCCTGGGTCTGAGAGGCTCAGATCGGGACGGCGGTGGGAAGGTGGCAGGCGCGGAGGACTCCTGCCTGACCTCTGGACCTCTCAGAGTGGCCAAAACACACCCCCCCACGCCCACCTCCCAGCAGCCTCCAGCTCTGGGGCACCGACCCTCCTCTCCAGGGTTGGGTAAGTGTACTTGCCGTCCCCGAAGCCTGTCAGACACACCTCTGTTTCCCCCACCCCCAGCCGTATTCCAGGGCCACCCTCGATACTTAACATTCCCCATCAGGCTCTCGGAAGATGTTCTGCGTGTTAATAAATTCAGGGCACGTTGGGATTCTGAGCAGCTGGTTATTTCAAAGCGACATTTCAACAAAGTCCAGCGGGCAAACACCACCCAGGTCTGAGAGCAGCCGGGCCTCGGCCAGAAGAGCAGCTTTTCTGGGTCTACCCAGGTTGGGGGAGTTGTCCCCCAAAGCTACCACCCCACCCGCTCATAGAGTTTTAGGGCTGCGAGGCTGGGGACAGGCTGCTGGGTCTCCCTGGGGGCATCTACGCCATGATTCTCCAAGTGTCTTCCATGAGCCACCCATGTCGCCCTAGTGCCTGTGAAACGCAGATTCCTGGGGGGCCCAGCCCTGCTGACTCCCTGGGGACCTGAGACTCTGTATATTAATTGTAACACATATCCCAGGTGATTCTGAGTCACGTGGAAGTTTGGGGAGCCTTAATCTGAGAGCATGGTGAGAGAGCATGTGGTCACCAGTGAGAAGAGCTGACGCTAAGGGGACACTTGTTCAAATGCCCTGGGAACAAGCTCCTACAACGTCCAGGCCCTCCACACACATGACCCCGGTGCCACTGATATCTCACAACATGCAGATGAGGAAACGGGGGGGGGGGGGTCACAAAGGTCCAGGTCTCAGCTCAAAGGTACCACTTCTTCCCAGAGGCCATGACCACTGAGTTACTTCACCCCCAGTCACGCCCCATCACAGGATTTGTCCACAGCACTTGACACTGTTGGAAATTATCCTGGTCAGTAGTGTGTTTATGCCCACAGTGCCCTTGACAGTCACGTCTTAGCAACCCCAGCACCCAACACTGCGTCTGGCACCCAATCAACATGCCCTGAAGGATGGAGGCAATGGGGGCAGGGTTCACCATTGGGTTTGGTGACCCCACAGTTGTCCTGAGATGGTGGCCCAGGGCAAGGCCATGGGCAGGGCAGAGCTGAGTCTACAGGCGTCACCTTCACCTTCAAGGCGCTGGGATCAGAAGCATAAGGCAGGCAAGGCCACGCTTCCTGTTGTGCAGATGAGGAGCAGACACCAGGAGGTGAAGCGATGGACCCAGGGCCCCCCACCAGCTCCTGTTCCCAGGGATGAAATTCCTCTCCACGGAGGTTCTGGGGGCTGAATCTGGCCTTGCACACAGGTCAGCCAACACCCGGCCTTCCAGGGCTCTGGAAGGATCTGCTGAGCTGGGTGGGGCTGGGAGGAATGTGGGCAAACGGCCCAGTCACGTCCAGCGGCCAAAGACAATTGCAGCTGAGCCTCGTTCTCGGGGACACTCACGTGGATGCAGCACACTGAGCAGCTGTGGCAGCTGGTCCACAGTGAGGCCGCAGACCTGCCCCGCCGGCGCCTGCCCGGCCCAGAAATGGACTTCTAACAGGCCGCAAATGAACACGTCAAGCCCAATCACTCCACAGCGGGGACCAGGCCTGTGGGGGTGGGGGAACGGCTGAGGGACAGTGGCCTCAGGGCACAGCTGTCCCCAGTGAAGCACTCCTCCCTGCGCGAGGTGATCGGCTCACCCCGTGGACCCTCCAGTCCAATCCCGTACACTTGGGCCTGGGCAGAGGCCACGGCAGAGCTGCAGAGCCGAGGGGCCAGCTGTCAGGGGACACCGACAGGCTGGTGCAAGGGGATAAGGGGACTGCCCTGGGGGAGGGCGAGGTGGAACAAGGCCTAGCCAAGCTTGAACAGGCAAACTGTGGCCCCAAAGCCAGGGAGGGTCTGGCCCCTCTGCTCTCCACTTGACTCCAGGTCCCGGAAGCCTTGCTTCTCCACGCCTCTCGGAACAGCTTTGAGGGGAAGTCCCAGTTCCAGGGGAAACCGTCAGAGGGCTGAATGCCCCTTACAAACCCAGCCCTCCTGAGGGGCTCAGTCAGCCCCACCTTGCAGGCTCAGCCCAGTCACTGCAGAATGTCAGGGACCCACCCCATCGCACCCCCACCTCTGCCCTAAGGACCTTGAGGCCCCTGTAGACCCACCCAGCCCCCCCGCCACCCCTTCCCATAGCCCCGACCACAGTGGCCTCAGCATGGAGCTGTCTCCGTTTAGCCAGGGAGCTTCCAGAAGGAAGGAAGGAGTGTCTCCCACATCCCTAGGCCCAAGCCCAGCCCTGGCTCTGCTGGATGAGGCAGAGACACACACCTACTGAGCAGCAGGCCTGGGACTGGGTGCTTCACCTCTGCCTTCTATGAGGCAGCATCACCACTTTGTCAGGAAAAATGAGTCTAGGAAGGCTGTGGGGCTCACTGAAGTCACAGCATGCGCAGCACACCCAGGACCCCCAGGATCCCCCAGGAGCATGCAGCACACCCAGGATAGAAGCCAGGTGGCCCGTCTCCCAGCCGTACCTCACCAGGGTCCTTTTAGGCATTTTGTACTTAAGATTCCGGCAGAGAATGGGAATGGGTTTCACACTAACCAGCAGAAACCAGCCCCATGGATACAGCCTCGTGTTCCTGGCCTGTTCGGATTCTGGGTCATTATCCGCCTTGTTACCCCATCCACCTTGTCGCCCCATCCACCTGGTCACCCCTCTCCCTGAAACCTCAATCTACATCCACAGACCTCGGCGGGACACCAACTCACCACCAAAGGCAGTGACTGGCTGGATGGGCACAATGGGGAGGCCCCAAGTGGTCATTCTGAGGCCTGAATGGGAGACGGTGGCCTCCTTGGCCTGCCCTCAGCTCCTTCCTGAGGGACAGAGGAGGCCCCACGGCCAGACTGGCATCAGGCAGGCAGCAGGCTCTGGAGCAGCAGGCCCTCTGGGCGGGCCAGGAACATCCAGCACGGATATTCGAGGTCACGCCTGCAGGGCTATTGGTTTCCGCAGAGAACAGTGCCGGTCTGGTCTGCGGGGTCATTAGCACCTGAGGCCCCTGACTCTGCCTGATGGAGCATCCCGGAGCCCCACCCCTTGCTCTCCTGCCTTTCCTCCTCCACCACATGTCCTGGAAAACGCACCCAGAACTCCTCCGTCGCCTCTGGCCCTCGAATCAGCCTGGCCAGGGTCACTGAGCCATCCCGTTGGGTTGTCACCTGCCTAGGTTTTCCCTTTGAGTCCTTTTGAGGCCTGGGCACCGGCAAGCACCAGGGGCAGTGCTGGCTCCCTACCCAGCGGACTGACATTCTAAGTGAGGCAAAACTCAGCACGTGGTGCAAGTGGAGGAAAACCTGCCTGAACTGCCCACAGAGGCAGAGCCCAGAATGAAGATCTGAGCGCTGGGAAGGACAGTGGAGTGACCTCACTGACCATCCGCAGGGCCCACCAATGTGGAGGAATCGCCAAGCAGAGGGCCTTCTCTCCTAAACTGAAAGGGCCAGGAAGAGCAGGGTTCCCAGAGGGGTGCCCAGCACGTTGCTTCACTAAGTTAAACTAAAAGGCAATGATTGGAGCGACCAGGTAAGGCTGGAGCTCAGGGCCATTCTTGTCCAGAACAGGCCCAGGTGATGGGCAGGTGTAGGCAGGGCCTCTGGTAGAAGCTGGGTGTCAGGACAGGGGCCGGAGTGCCCAACCTATTAGAGTGGAGCATGCAGAGCAGCGGGGCCTGGGCCAGTGCAGAGACGCTGCCCGTGCGTCCAGCTCTCAGAGGAGACAGTGTGCTTGAGAGCAGGCAGGCCGGACAGACACAGCACACCGAGGGGACTGAGGACGTTGGCACATCGGCCTCTGAAACGCGGACCCGGCAGCCAACTAACACGGGCAGTGGCAGCATGTGGCGGAAGGAGCTGGGCTCCATCCCCTGGCGCAGCTCCTCTGCGGTCTCACACCCAGACAGGTCCCGCTCGACTCCCTGCCTCCCGCAGACCCAGTGTCTCAGGCCCTGCACGCAAGGACATGTGCAAATACTCACAAACACATGTGCACACTCAGACTCAGTCCCCCTGTCTGCACATACACACAGGTCCACACGTAGGTACACGCACACCTTCCAAAGATGCAGGCACTTGCACACAACCACCCACGACCACACAACGGACTCAGGGTCGCATATGTACGCACATGCGCACGGAGCGCTCTCCCTCATGACGCCCAACCTCGCAATTGCACCCGCGGCTTTTATTTAAAGCATTTCCCTGGCTCCTCAGTGGAAAATAAATTTCTTTTCACACTTCCCAGATTTGTTATTCTTAACCTGGTGCCAACTTCCATTTAACAAACGACACCCAAGAAAGACCAAGAAGCTAGAGAGGGAAATGAGTCTCAGCGCGGCAGATGCTGGCACTGAGCTGCTGCCACGCTGTGTGACGCGGTCACAGCCTGTCTCCCTGGCTGGGACGGAGGGGCACAGGGGAACTCTGAGTGGGGCTGTGGGGCTGGCGCTGAGGCCGGGCATCAGTGGCGATGATGAGGCGCGGGGTTCACGCCTCTGGGAGGCAGGCACTGGGGCAGTCCAGTGGCAGGTAGGGGAACAGAAGGAAGAGGGGGAGGAAGGAGCGCCACAAACTGCACAGGCCTGTGATCAAAGCCCCAGCAGGGTCACTGCCTCTGAATTGTGCGAGATGGTGAGGGTGGGGAAGCAGGGATGCAATGGCTTTCCAGAAAGGACTGGCTGTGGGGACCCCAATCAGAAGGAACTTCTGCCCTCTGGTGGCAGTGTGAGCAGGATGCAACCTGGTGACTTGCCAAAACTTGCCCTAAAATGAGAGAAGTCAGGGAAGCTCAGGTAAAGCATTCCTTAGGGAGGGCTACCAGCCAAAGTACCACAAACCCGGCAGCTTAAACCACAAAAGTGTATGGCCTCACAGTTCTGGAAACCACGAGTCTGAAGTCAAGGTGCTGGCCGGGGGCGGGGGCGGGGGGGGGGCTTCCTTCTGAGGGCTGTCTTCTCCCTGTCATTTCACACGGTCTGTGTCCAAATTTCCCCTTTCCATAAGGACATCTGTCCTATTGGATTGGGACCTGACTTAATGAGCTCATTGTAACTTGATTACCTCCATAAAAACCCAGTCTCGAAATAAGGTCACGTTCTCGGGTACTGAAGGTCAAGATATCAACCTCTCTTTGGGGGGAGAGGGGACACAATTCAACCTGTATCACCCCAAGACCAAACCAGGTTACTAACAGAGCTGACAGAGGCTGGGGTTAAGCTCCGCCCTTCGGCCCACAGCTGAGCAGGGCACCCAGCAGAGATGGGGCCCCCAATTACAGAGGGCCACTAACACTGTCACAGAAAACCAAGGCTCTGTACTGTGCTTTAAAGTTTTCCGTTTACCCCCACGTATTTATTAGTCTCACAAAATAGTCTTTCTAGAAGGATGAATGGCTTTATTTGCATTCCCAGCTGAGAATGGGCACAGCCTTTCGCGTGGATTGGGCTCATTAGAACTCCCTCTTTGGAGTCCGCACGGGCTTGTTTTCAGCGCTGGTGAATAAAGTCAATCTCGTATAAAAATCGTGTGTTACAACTTTAAGTGAGCAAACCATTTTCTACAAACATTCTAACAAATTTCTTTTCCTATAACAAATATTCATCATCTCCAATGTAAAAGCCTACAGTCCTTGGAACGATGAAATTACACCTTTCAATATTTCGGGAATGCTCCTTGTCCCCTTAGGAAATACACTGGGACAGAAAATCCACTTTATGACGATAAGATACAGAATAAATACGGACTTGACTTGAATTTCACGGTAACTGGTATGTAAATATTTGCTGCACTTCTTCGTCTCTCTAAAGAAAGGCTAACAGTTAATCCAGAGTTTTGCATTCCTGAAAGTGCTGGTACACTCTCAAGGCACCTGCTACGGAAGCTTGAAGCCTCTGGCCTCAACTTAATTTTAATCAAGTCTGATTTGAAAGTGTTTAGAGTTTATATTTTTTAATTCTACATAGCTACTGGGAAATACTCCCAGGGCCCCTGTTAGAATTCATGACCTTGAGGTGGCCTTGAGGCAACTCAAGTAAGGCAGGCCGGGATCATGAGCAAAGACCCGGGCTGGACTGACGCTGGAATGGCAGCTCCGCCCAGCAGTGGCCCCAAGGTCTTGGGCAAAGTGTGTTAATGTCTTTGAGCCTCAGTGTCTTCATCTGTTAAATGAGGACAACAATAATACCAATTCCACTAGACTGTTGTGAGAATTAAATGGGATAATATGCAGATTCTGGACATAATGGTGTGCGCCTCCCACTTTGAAAAATGGAAGTCTTATCCCCCCCCACCCCGGCTGCTGGGCGCGCTGCCAGAAGACAGCCTTTGGCTGCCAACCCCCTTTGCGGAATTGCTCCAGCTGCAGCAACCTGCCTCCACCGAGGTCACATGTCCTTCCAAGGGCAGCCTGTGTTAATGACACAACAGTGAAGGACTATAAAGACTTGGTGCCCTTGTCCTCAGGTCACTCTGAAGGACAATTCCAGCTCCAATGTGTAATCACAATGGGGGGGGTGCTCTAACCCAACTCCCTGGGAAGGGGAGGAGGAAGTGGGGCACCTCTCTGCCTCACTGCCCTAAACTCCCGGGCAAACACTGGTGGAAACAGGGGAGACAGGGACCTTTCTTCCCGAATTTTTCAAATTCTATTTTAATATGAGATCTCTGGGTGCTTTTTTACCACCGTAGCTCAAACCTGCCCCAGGGCAAGAACATGTGGGGCGCACAGAAGAGAAAGATATAGACCAGAGTGGAACAGACATCTAGGACAGTTCTTAGCCTAAGGTGCCCAGGACAGAATGCGAGTTTTTCATTTAAAACTTCTAGATGTCCAGTTTTACAGTGAGTGATTCTCTCCACTGGAGTGCGGGGCCTACCCCAGCAAAAGGGTAAGAAGGACTGGCCCAGTAGAGCCTCACGGTTACCACTGGTGAACTTGGACAAGTGTCCATCATCTCCCATCGAAATGCAGACATCAAGGGCATGAGACTAGTACTTTGACCAGAAAGGGCTTTAAATACAGTGGAAGCTCAGAGAGGGTAGAGATTAATTCTGTCTGGAGCAGTGAAGATAGGCTTCCTGGAGCAGGTGTTGTTCAAAGTGGGTTTTGACAGCTGATTAGAAGTTCTCCAATCACACAAAGTACAGAAGGATGTCTAGGCAGAGGAAACAGCGCAGCCACCGACACCTAGACACAAACGATCAGGGAATGTGCACGAAAAGTTTAGGTGATTTGGTTTGGCTAGAGCTTGGAATGCTTAAGAGGGGAAGTTGAGAAATCACACAGGAACCTAATCGTGGCTGGTCCTGAATCTCCGATCAAAGAACTTGAACCTCATTCTGAAGCTGATGGGGCATACACAGGAGCTCCTGAGCAGGGGACTGACCAGGCCAGACTTGGTTTTTGGAAACATAACTCAGGTGGTTGGCGTGGGAGATGAGATGAAGGGGTCACCTTGCCACAAGGCACACCCTTCCGGTTTGGGCTGGCCAAACTAGGAGGCAGCACGCCGGGGCTGCACATCTAAGTGGAAATTGGAAGACACACACAGGTTTGAAAAAGGCAGCAGGCCAACAGTTGGAGGAGTCTGAGGAGCTGGAGCAGTTTCCTTCTAAGCAGCTGTGGTTACAGGCGTTTGGATTTCATTCTTTTAATGGAATGTACTTCTCACTGCCTCTCCTTGTTTTATATCAACATCTGAGACGGCTGCAACAGTATCCAAACAGTCCAGGGACCTGCGCAGCAAGTGGCAGATGCTCAGTCACGAGCCACAGCTGGACAGCCCATTTCTCTATGGAATTTTCAGCCATAAAAAGACCCAGATGTTCTAGGATGATTTTGTCTGTCAAGAAGATGGGTGTCTTGGAGCGAGTTCCCTGGACACAAAAACTCTGGGATGGATAGTTGGTCAGGGGAGGTTTTATATGAGGGAGGGTTCCTAGGATACATAAACACCTGCAAGGAGGAGAGGAAGGGAAGGTCGGCTGGGCAGAGGGAGGAGCTGGCCTGTAACACAGCAGCAATGGAGGCCTCTGCCAATCCTACAGAGCTTTGGAGCGGGGAGGGCCTCAAATGGAGACAGGGAGGCACGTGAGGTCACATGCATCAGCCGCTCATTGGCCACAGACTCTTAGCCAGGAGGAGCTTAACACTGCACAAGGACGTCCCGCCAGCCCAGAGCAATTCCCAGGGAGTGAACTGATACGCTTGCAGCTAAGGGATGGGTATGTGAGCCCTGAAGTGGGGAACTGGGTCAAGCACCCCAATATCCACCACAGTGGGGACTGAAATCAGCCTCCTGGTCCAGGCGCCCTGCCTGCCCAACACCCCCAGCCCCTGCCCCAAACACAGACTCTTGCAGGCAGAGCTGGAGTCAGGGACAGGCACTGCTCAGAGGAGGGGACCGTTTGCCCAATTCAGTCCACAGACTGTGGCTTCTGCAGTCGTCTGGGTTGGCAAAGTGAGGTCCCAGCTCAGGGCTGCCTTGCTGGACATGTCACCAGGAGCCTATGAGCAGCCACAAAGCCCAGCTGGAGACCCAGATGGCTCCGGAGAGCCAGCTCTGCACTGGGCAGTCTATGTGGATGGTCCCTCCAGACAAACTCCATCAGATGTCTTATCCTGGCTACCTGGAAATCCAGGTGCCACCAGACTCAACAGTGACACTTTTTAATAAGGCATATGACTCCCAGTTCTCCCAGTTCCTGCTTCAGAAAGCCTGGGATGGGCCTGGGAATCCCTGTATTTCGGGAGCTGCGTGGCCGATTCTCATGTCCAGGCCTCTTTGAGCTGCCCTCCCAGGCCGGCCTGAACTGACCCGTGTACAGACTCGTGCGACCTGGGGTCACGGACCCAAATGCCCCGAGGGCTCAGGCAGGTATCACCATGGGTGAAGTGAGTGAGCAGGGACATCATGTGCACGAGACAGCCCAGGCCCTCGCAGAGGAGCGTCAGGTCTCAGCTCCAACCAAGAGTCGCTGAACAGGAATGGGCCAGTGATTCTGGCCCCAAGTGAGCCAGAAATTCAGAGTTTTATGCGAAACATCCTGATTTTCAAACGCTGTCAGTTGAATCCAAAAGTCCTAACTTTCACAAGGTGCCTGACACCAACCCACAGGTGTGGTTCTCTTCCTGGGGTGCTGATTCACAACCTCTGGTATATACTGTCCCCAGTAGGCGGAGCGGGGCAAAGCATCCTACCTGGAGCAGGGCCACCAAGGCGGATGATACTGACCAGACAAGCACGCTATTCTGATTTGCCAGTGCAGCCGGTCCTCAATTAGACAGTGAGGACCAGCTGTTCTCACCTGGGGCTGGTTTTGTCCTCCAGGGGACATTGTCACCATGTGGAGACATGTTCATTGTCACAACTGGAGGTATGTGTTGAGGTACACCAGCATCTCATGGGTAGAGGCCAGGGATGCTGCTAACTATCTACAACGATCGGGATGGCCGCCCCACCCCCCAGTGAAGAATTACCCACCCAAAAGGCCGGCAGTGCTGCTGCTGAGAGACGGGGCCGTGGACCACCCAGGGTGGCAGCACGGACCATCCTGGGCACAACAGTGTAGAACAGGCTAAGATCACAGCCACTAATCACAGAGGACAGCAGAGCATTTGCAAGGTGGCTAGTGAAACCAAGGAACTAAACATCTCATTTCATTTCTAGTTCGGTTTTATGAAATCTAAATACAAATCAAATCTCTCCAAGGAACACCTTAAGCCCTGAATTGAGATGTGCTGTAAGTATGAAATATACACCAAATTTCAAAGATGTGCAAAAACGGATGAAATATCTCATCGATAATTTTTATATTGATTACACATTGATAATATTTTTGCTATATTAAGTAAATATTATTAAAATTGGCTTTATCTATATTTTTTGTAAAGCAGCTACTGGAAAATTTTGATGATATGGCTCATGCTCCATTTCCACTGGACAGAGCTGGTGTAGAACATCGTGAATTCTCCAGCACAGATGGTCCTGGGTTGGACGGAAGAGACCACCCTGAGTTCGCTGGCATGAAGAATTCTGAGTTGACCAAGAGCTCTCAGTAGATGTTTCTGGATCTGTTAGCATGGGATATCTGGAGCTGAACAGAGCAGACCATGCTAGATAGAGTGTGGTGGGGGGGAGGGGAGAGGGGAGCAGGCGAGGCGATGAACAGGGGACAGGGGCGTGGGTCACACAGGACAGGCAAGCACTGGTGGAGTCCGTACTGCCCCTGACCGCAGTGGACGGGGAAACCCGAGGGCTGTGAGCGAGTCCCTGGTGAGACCGGGCTTGTGTTTTAGAACGATCTCCTGGCAACAGAGGGAAAATGAACTGAGAAAAAGACAAGACTGGATTTTACACAAAAAATGCTCTGGAGGAGACCAGGACTGTATCTTGCTCCCCGAGACACCCCTTGTACCACCCGGCACATGGTGACGTTCAATAAATACTTGAATGAATGAATGAATCAATCGACCAATCAGCATCTCTGATTCACATTCTGTTCCCTACCTAGTTCAAGGTCACACCTGAGCCCTGTCTAGTGGATAACAGAGCCTTTTTCTTATCTTTCCTGGTACAAATTAATTCCCAGCTCCCAGTCTCCTGAAAAGAGAAGAGTAAAGAACAATATTATTTCTTGGAAAGAAAAACCTCTCTGTGGCTGTTTTCCCTCTTCAAATTCTTAAGTAAGAAGATGTTCAGAGAGAGAGATTAAAGGCATAAAACCCAGCATCTGGGCCCCCCAAACAATTTGTCTCCTTTCTTTTCTTTCCTGCGTGCAGAGAAGAGATGGCGGGGGTGGTGGAAATCCAACAGCTGGAGACTGGGGGCTTGGGGAGACCCTGGGAGAGGAAGAGACCCAACCCAGCAAAGAGGGAAGAGATGCTACTTGGGATTGGTGGAGGGGATGGAGTAGGGCACTGTCCAGGATCCCAACACCACGCCCAGAGCCGATGTGTCCCAGGCTGTGCCACCCTGGGCAAGCCGCACAGCCTCTCTGGGCTCACCCTGCCCCCTGGGGGCAGTTACCGGCACAAGGTGCGGCACTTGGGGAGCCCTGGCAGAAGCCATTAGATCCCCCAGGCACACTGGTGAGTGTGGCAGGGGAGTGGGGACAAGGACATCAGACAGGAGCCCTGGCCTGACTCAGGTGTGCCAGCGTGGGGGGTCTCATTTTCCCCACAAGGAGGAAGTAAATGGAACGGTTCCTGCCCTCCCCGCTGGGCTGAGTGTGTTCCCTGTGGAGCAGGCGTTCCACGAGGCATCCTGGGCACCAGGATGTCCCATGAGTAACGCGTGTCTACACAGCCCAGGAGAGGTGAGCTGCAGCTGCCTCTCCCAGAGGGGCGAGGGCTCCTGAGAGGCCTGGAGGGACCCCTGCTCCCCCACCACCACAGGACAAGGTCTCCGTGAGGGAGCTGACCAAGTCACGCCTGGTGGACGGAAGTTCCTACCTTCCCCTTCCTGCAGCCCGGACTGCGCCCCCCCCCACCCTCCACCCTGATGGTTCACTGAACAGCAAAAGGAACACCGCCCACTGTACCTCAAGGAGAGCAGGCCCTCTTTACCATGGCGAGGTTCATGAGAAGTGCTAGCAAGCCCTCATACCCTCCTCAGTGCGGGAGATCTGACGGGTTTCAGATCTTGGGCCCTAAGCGGGCACACCTGCGGGGTTCTCCCCTCACGCCACCCCACCTCCACCTTCAGATCCAAAGCTTCCCCCTCCCCACCCCCGACCACCACCCAGCAGAAGAACAACAGAGAACCTGCTCAGAGTTCAACTCAGGACCAAGTGGGACCTTGGGAAGAAGGGGGTGGAGGGCGTGTGGACGAAGCTCCTTACACTGGGCCAACGAGAGGGCACACTGTCATCATCACTGGACGGCATGTCACAGAAGGGGAAACTGAGGCCCAGAGATGCCAAGCAACTGGCCCAAGACGGCAGGAAGGCTGCTGAGCAGGGCTTCAGGCTCCAGTCTCACGACCCCAAGTTCAAGGCTGTTGTTTCCCCTCTGTCTCCCGCTGAACTTGGTTTCAGAACAAAGAAGACTGAGTAGCCCACAGCCCAACCTCTGCAGAGACCAACAAAGATTTTTGTCCTGGATTTGGTCTTGGACCCCACCCCCTCTCCCCCATCTCGGGCAAAGAAGACAAAGCTTGTCAGAGACTGTGCTTCTGGCCATTCCCCCAAAGCTAGCTGGGCATTGGCCACAAGCGAAACTTGGGCAGGGGACTCAGGAAGCCAGCATGCACTAGGCATTTAGGAGGTGCTGCCCTCCAGTGTCCCTGTGAGGAAAGTCAATAGCTCCCTGTCTTGGAGTCATGGGCCAAGAGACAAAAATTGTTGGGGGGTCGGGGGAAGGGAGGAGAGACACAAAGAAAGAGTCGTCAATGCTTTTTACCGTTGGCGGGAAGTTGGATTATGCCACTTTCACTGCCTGACATCCCCTGGTGCTGCCCTCTAGTGGTGGATCCGATAGTCACTATTAATCCCAGGTGGCTGTTTGAGATTGTAAAGTTATTACAATCAAATAAAACTAAAAGTGAAGTTCCTTAGGCACACTAGCCACATTCCAAGGGCTCAGGAGGCACATACAGTAAGTGGCGACCACAACGGATGCTCGGACACAGAAGCCCACTGGCGGCGCTGCTCCGGCAGCTCTCCATTGCTGCCATCCGGAGCGGACAAAACGCGGCAGCCAGCCAGCCAGCCAGCCAGCCAGCCAGCCCTCCTGCCTCTCCAGCCTCATCTTGGGCCCCTCTGCCTCTCTCTGACATAGGTCTCACTAGCCCCGTTTGGCAGGTGAGAAACTGAGGCTCCGAGAGGGGCAGTGACCTTCCCAAAATCAACAGAGCTAGTAAATGCTGAAACCCAGACTCGAACCCACGTCTGACCCATGAACCTTCACTGCTTCGTTCAAGGTCTTTATTGCCCCCACGACAGTTAGAAAGAGCCCTTCGTTCTGCTTTTCTCAAGCACAGCTCGGCCCCCTTTGGGCTCCTGCCCTGACAGCCTCTCAGGCAGCAGGAGCTGAGGTGCGCCTCTGCCGGCAAGACTGCCAAGGTCAAAGGCAGAAATTCCAAGGTGTGGCCCGGGCTCTTCTCTTCCATCAACAAAAGGAACATTTCCTGAGTGGCTGGCTCTCACTGGCCAAGAGCCAAGTGGACAGAGAAGGGGCTGGGGGACCCTATTAAAACAAGAAAACAGCTTCAGAGGAATCTCTTGACGGCAATACATGTAAACACACATTTACACAGGGATGCACACACTGGCTGGCACACACTCACACACATACACAGGTGAGTGCATTCAGGATGCACAAGCTGGTTGACTCCGACGACAGCGCCCACACCCAAAGCATTTCAGGAGGACAGCTGGAGAGTGTCCCCCAGCTGAATGCAGACCTGTCACTCTGAAGGCTGTGGCCATCCACTTTTATGTCTGCTGAGAAACACACCCATGGCCTCACCGAGTGGCTGACACTCAGTCAGGGCAGAATGCAGGGGGAGGGACGGGCAGAAACACCCCAGTGGGGGGCCTCAGTGTCCAGAAGGGAAACTGACCACAGCCATGAATACGACTGCTGCCACCATTTCTGACCCCACTATGTGACGCGCACACACTAGGAGGTGCTCTGCCAGCAGCCTGTGAGACAAGCGTCGGGGCTGCATTCTGACCTCCCTGGGCCCCCAGCGCTTTTTGCCTTTGTGGGCACCTTCCTCCACAGACAAATCCTGAAAATTATATGCTATGATTTTATCAGCATAAAGACAAATATAACCCAGCCTGATTGCATGGCATTCATTTCTTGCTGCTGCTGTAACAAGCTGCCATAAATTTAGTGGCTGAAAAACAAATGCATTATTTTACAGTTCTGGAGGTCCCAGGTCCGGAATGGGTCGGACTGGGTGAAAACCGAGCATGTGGCTGGGCTGCGATCCTTCCCTGGAGGCTCTAGGGGAGAGTCTGCGCCCTGCCTTTCCCAGCCTGTGGAAGCAGCCGGAACTCTGTGGTCCGTGGTCCCCTTCCTCCCTCAAAGCCAGCAACGGGTGGTCGAGTCCTTCCTACCTCGCACTGCTCTGACACCCACTCACT
This sequence comes from Anoura caudifer, assembly GCA_004027475.1. Classification (NCBI taxonomy): domain Eukaryota; kingdom Metazoa; phylum Chordata; class Mammalia; order Chiroptera; family Phyllostomidae; genus Anoura; species Anoura caudifer. Next base: position 36,332 of record PVKU01007322.1, read on the forward strand.
CTCGCTTCCTCTTCCCTATGGAAGGGCCCTGTCATCACAGAATCCTGGAGGCCTCTCTATTGTAAGGTCAGCTGATGAGCAACCCCAGTTCATCGGCAACCTTAATTCCCCTGTGCCATGCAGTGTGACACGCTCACCGTTTCCAGGGGTTCAGATGTGGATGTATTTGGGAGGCCATCCATTCTGCCTGCCACAGTTCCTAAACTAGTATCTTGGACTACCTGTACCTAACAGATAAATTGGCCCTGGACATTAGTGTCCCCCCCACTTGACAGCTGAGAAAACTGAGGTTCAGAGAGTACAAGCAATTCACTGGAGATCACACAGCATGGAGCTGAGATGTCAGCTCAGTCTTGCCTGCCTCTGAAGTCAGGGATGGGGCGGGTGGCTGTGGTCAGGGTCCTGGGGAAGCCACACTGGCACAGCAAAGCCACCTGCACCAACAGGTACGGCACCTGGAAGGGCCTGGGTTTGGTGGGGAGGGCAGGAGGCTGGATGGCAGGGGCTGCTGGCCCAGCCCTTCCAAGCTCCCAGTACTCAAGCAGAAAGGCGATGCCGGCAGGTACTGACAACCTAGGGAGTGGGGAGCGGGGGTGGGGTGGGGGTTTGCAGGGGCTCCATGATTGACGGCCCAGCAGATGCCTCCCTGCACCAGTGTGCTGATTGTTAATAAAATACATTCATTTATCTCTGACATTTATGACCAGAGACAGAACTCATGTTGGGGAAATGTATTACTTTTCGAATGCACATTTGTTTCCTTCTCACCACCTACCAGTCAGCAGATGCAGGTAAGAGGTATTTATTTGAGATTCCCATTAACTAGTAATTAAGTTGCTAACACACTATGAAAAATTCAGTGAGGCAGGCCAGGGCATCCTCTTGGGGACGGCCAAGCAGGACCGCAGAACTGGCCGGAGACCACTGTGACCCAGAGAACCCAGAGAGGCCAACAGTTGGTGGGGGTGGGCTGGGGGTGTAGAAGATATGTCCAGCACAAGTCAAGGACTCTAAACTCTGAGACTGGGAACTGGGAGATTCAAGGGGCACCAGGGAAGGTGATGATGGATCACCCTGGGGTCGCAGTGGGGCTGGTGGCAGTACCCAAGCATGGCAAGGAAGGGGAAAGGTCCAGGACTTGAGGGTGGGGCCCAAAAGCTTATTTATAGTGCACCCCCAGAATAGTAACCCCTGCCATTCCCACAGCGCCTCCTGTGTGCTAGGCCCTTGGCAGACAGATCACAGTGCAAGAGCCAGAGCTGACACGTACTGGCATGTTGACTGTGGGTGGCAGTGTCCCGGTATCTAGCAAAATCCTGCCAGAGTATCCCCAGTTTTCCAGGTGAGAAAACCAAGGCACAGAGAGGTTAGTTCACCTGTCCCTGATCACACAGCTCAAGAGCTGAGACTCACACTTAGGTGAGTGGGTACCAAGCACAAGAGGAGCAGACCTCCCCCTGCTCTGCCAGGCTGGTCTGAGCAACCAAGAGCCCCGGGGGTAGGCCCAGCCTCTCCCCAACTTTCCCAAATCTTCCACCCACATCAGGCAGCCCTGCCGCCTACCCTATCATTGATAAGCGTCTCAGGCTGGGAGCAGGAGGGAGGTGGGTGAGGGAGGTGGGAATCACCCCCCTCACAGATAATTCCCCCTGATGTTTATTGCCTTGTGCTTGTTTATTAGCCAGGCTATCTCAGAATTTATGCCAAATCAATGTCGTAGCAACAGCTCAACTGTGAAGACTGATTTCTCCTATTTAAGAGGAGAGCAGTTTAGTTTGGAGGCCCCGAGCAAAATCCTCCCGTTTGCTGAAAAGACACTGCTTGGCAGAGGAAGGATCCAGAAAGCTGCAGCCCTCTGGGCGAGCCCACGGCCTGCAAAGCTCCTGGTTCCCAAGGCAGCACCCTCAATGCCAAGGAGAACAGAAGAATGGGAAGACGTCTGTGGCCGAGGACAGGCACCGCCACACGCCTCAGTAATGCCAGGCACCTCCCCCCTCAATTCCTAAGTGAGAAAACAGAGGTGCGGAAATGCTGAGAAAGTCATCCAAGCCACACGGCAAACCAGGTCTCTCGACCTCTAAATCTACAGGACGCTCCCTGAACCTACCGGCAGGGGGAGTCTTCTCCCCCAAAGGACATTCACTGAGTTTCTGAAACTACCTCCTATGACGAATTGCCATAAAGCAGGCCACGCTTTCCCGCAGGCACAACGTGAGACGCCCGGCTTGGGATCCTGATCAACGACCAGGTGCCCAGGAATTCATAAATGTGGCCAACTCTGTGTCATAAATATAAATGTACACTAACTGTAAATGTCTTCACAATCAGCCAAAACATAAACTCTAAATGGTCATGTAAAATCTGTCACAAGTCCTAGCACTTGGGAATAAATACGGTGTGCACATTTGTCAAAGGAGAAATCCTGAAGTATTATAAATAATGCATACATTCAGTGCATAAAAAATACAGTTCTCACGTGTCATAAACTAGACTTTAAAGCAATAAGTTGCTGTAGCAGAATTATAGAATTGCAGAGGATGGAGAAACCTTAAATACTATTTATCCTAGTCCCAACCCAATGCTGGGATCCTCACCACCACAGCATTGGTAGGGTCTTCCAGCCTCTGCTTACATATCCCCAGGGACAGGGAGCTCACTACCTCCATGGCTTCCAAGTCTACTTTGGGTTAGAGTTCCCCGTGGCTGCTTCCCACGAACACTGTGGTTGCTTAAAGGGAATGAACACAGCACTTCACTCAGGGTCTGGTCAGGGCAGAGCCAGGAGGCCTTGAAGGAGGACCTGTCCTTGAAGAATGCCCTGTCACCTACTAGTTATGTGGCCCTTGGCAAGTTATTACACCTCTAAAGCTTCCATTTCCCATCTGTTGAAAGGGCATTGAAACTATCCCTACTTACCTACAACAGTACATTGTTATAAGGGCCAAATAAGGTAACCCACATTAGCTAGCATAATTTTTATTAATATTATCATCATCCCAACCACTGACCAAGTGACCTCAGTTTCTCTCATATGTGTCTCCCCCATTTTTGGGCAGCTGCTCCTGTTTTTTTTTGTTTTTTTTTTTTTTTAAAGCCCAAATGCAAGGCCTTCCATTAACCCCAGCGGTGTTTCATGCTGTTGTTTTGAACCATTTCCTCGGCGCGTCAAGACGCCTTTGGATGCCAGCCCTGTTGCCCAGTGCGTTCTCCACCCCACCAGGGTTTAAAGGGCCCGTCGCAGTGACTGATGCGACTCATAGACAGTGGGTGCTCTCCTCCCAGTTACTGATGAGAATGCCAACGGAGGCGGACCTGGAATTGAGTGCAGCGGCAGCACCCACTGCAGACCTCCCTCGAGCCAGTGTTCCCCAAACTGGGTCCCCTGGAACTTTTCCTTCCCGTGAGGTGCAAATGTGTGTTCGGGAACAAAGGGGTCTGTGGTTAGATGAGGCTGCCCCATAGCAGGTGCCGAAGCGAAGAACAAACCACTGTCCAAAGAGCACCCCCCCCCCAGGGTGGGTGGAGCTCCACTGTGTGGAGGGGGGAATCTCTCTCCATTCCAGATCCCTCTCCGCCTCCCCTTCCCTCCCCTGCCTGGGACCCAGCGCCCCCAGGGTTAGAGTGAAAAATCCCTGGGACACTTGTGAAGGTGAGGCAGCTCCCCTCAGGACCAGCGCGACAGGCGCAGGGACCACTCAGTGGGGTTTTGCAGACGGGGATGGAGACCGGGCTCGGCTGTGAGCACGACAGCGCGGGCAGGTGGGAACTCACAGTCACGCAGCACGAGTGGGGGCGGTGGACAGACATTCGCTCGGAGGAAACATTGGGGAGAAGGGGACCTTCCGGCTAACGCCACCTCAGAGGACTCTGCTAGTCAAATGTCACCGGGGGTGGGGGCGGACCGAGGGGCCCGATCAGACCCGAGGATGATCACAAATGGGGGGTGGGAGGTCCTGGTCAGCCTGACTGAGCAGGGTTCTGCTACAACGGCGTTTACGAGGAACTTTACAAAGGCACTTCCTCGTGAAGGTTCCGGCGCCTGAGCAAAGGTTAAACTGCAACTCGGTGCCATTCCACTCTCACTTCCTCAGAGGACACCTTTTGGAAAAATGGGCCCAAGTCTCTCCAGAAGGTCTATCTAAGCAACTGTCAATGGTCCCCTTTCCTCTTCCCAGGTGTTCCGTGAAAAGAGTCTTTGGAAGTCCCGAAAATGCGCATCAGTTCTCCTCAGTTGCCACTAGATGGCGACATTATGCATCATTTGCTTTTCCAAAGAAAGCACTTGGGAATCAACACGCAAGTTCTAAATTTTATTATTATTATTATTATTATTATTATTATTATTATTATTATTATTATTATTACTACACAGGTTCTAAATTAATCAAAAAGTAATAAATGGGAGGAAAGGAGGGAAGTGGAAGGCAGGGACTTTGAATTCCAGCTCCCTCCCCCTTCTACATGGCTATGGAACCTTGGACAGGTCCTTTAATCTACAGCTCCCACCCCTAGGAAGCAGCGCTAGTGGTGGTCCCTACTCCTATGGCAGTGATCAGATCCCGGGGTGCATATTGTGCTCTTCTGGGGAGCTTTAAAAATGCCTTCCCCAGCCAGGCCAATGAACTAAGACTCTCTTGGTGTGCCTTCCCCCAGGCTTGTATTTAGAAACAAAAATGAAACAAAACAAAGCTTCCCAGGTAATTGCGGAGTGTAGGGGCAGGGGGAGGGGAGGCACTGCTCTCAGGCACTACTTCTCGTGCCTGAACACCATCAGAATCCCTTGAAGCCCTTAAACAACACAGATTGCTGGGCCCCATCCCCAGAGTTCCTGACTTAGCCCGCCTGCGGTGGGGCCCAGGAATTGGCTGATGCTGCTGGTCAGCGCCTCGATTTGAGTGCCACTGCCCTGGGAAGAGAGGAAATGAGCTAACACATGCAAACCATGGAGGCCGCTGCGCCTGGCACCAAGGAAACCCTCCGTCAATTCGGTTACTCTTTTCCTAAACCCACAGCTGTGTCTCCAGGCCACTTGGGGGTCACCCTGGCACCCACCTGGGCCCAGCTCTGAAGCTAGACACCTGGCCATCTCCTAGCTCTTTACCCAGGAATGAATTGTGAAGCCTTGATTTCACACCTGTAAAAACAGGAGTAAAAACCCCTGCCTTGCAGGCTGAGATGAGAGAAGACAGTCTATGCAAAGTACCTGGTACAGGTACATCTCAAGAATTGGTTGCTAAACTAGATGACCTTGGACTAGACGATGATTTCTTAGGTTTTATACCAGAAGCATAATAGACAAAAGAAAATCCTATCTAAATTGGACTTCATTATATTCAAAGGACACCATCAAGAAGTGACCACAACCCAGAGAATGGGAAAAAACATTTGCAAAGCATCTATTTGACAAGGGGCTCGTACCTAGAACACACAAAAACTCTCACAGCAAATAATTTGAAAAGAAATTTTCTCAAACATGATATACAAATAGCCAATAAGCATGCAAAGATGCTCAATAGTTTTAGTCATATAGGAAATGCAGATCAAAACCACAATGAGACACCAGTTTACATGCACTAGGATGGTTAGAATAATTTTTTTTAATACAGGTATTAACAAGGACTGGTGAGAATGCGAAGAAACTGGAGTGTCCACGTAAAATGGTGCAGCTACTTTGGAAAACAGTTTGACAATTTCTCAGAGATTAAACTTAGAGTCACCATATGACCCAGGGATTCCACTCCTAAACATATGTCCCAAGAGAAAGAAAACTAGGTCCACATAAAAACTTGTACACAGTGTTCATAGCCGTCTTCTTCCTAGTAGCCTGAACAGAAATCACCCAGGCGGCTAGCACCCAATGAACAGATAAGCAAATGTGGCGTATCCCACACCAGAACATCACTCCGCTGTGAAACAGAATGATGTTCAGGTATGAGCTACCACACAGATGAACCTTGAAAACACTGCGCTCATTGAAAGAAATCAGTCACAAAAGGCCACATATTACATGATTCCATTTGTGTGAAATGTCCAGAATAGGCAAACCCATACAGACAGGAAGAGCTTAGTCGTTGCCAGGGCTTGGGGGAAGGAAATGAGGGAGACTGCTAAGGGGAAGACCCCGTTTGTTTTGGGGTGATGCAAATGTTCTGGGATTAACTGTTGGTGACTGCTGTACAACTCTGTATACACTTAAAAAACACTGAGTAGTCTGCTTTAAAAAGGGGGACTTTATGATATATAAAATATATCTCAATAAAGCTGTAATTTTTAAAAGGAGACCATTTATATTCTTTTTTGTGTGTGTGTCATGGATATGATATTTGGATTGGATTTCAGGGAGTTGGAAGGGCTAGAGGTTCTTGGGGTGGTGGGACTCCAAGCAGTGAAGGCAGCATGTGCAAAGGCCCTGTGGCCCCACAGAGCTCTGTGCTCACAGGGAACGCCATCCCCCAGCACACTGGAGGTGGGGCCACAGGCAGCAACAGGCCTCAAACGCCAAGCCAAGGAGCTTGCGCCTCATCCCAAGGAGTGAAAGATGGTTCCAACTGCAGCCTGGTGAGAAATGAGGTAGGTTGGGGTGAGGCTATGCGTGACCCTCCAGGGTGAGGGAGGACCAGAGTGGAGATCCCAGAGCTGAAGGCCCTGCAGGACTGGCCCACAGGGCAGAAGGGGAGGTGGCAAGCTATCCCCCAGGGAGCCTCCCCAGCCCCAGGTCCCCACAAGGCCCCGCCCCCAAAACTCCACCCCCTAGCCCCAGTCCTCCTCTACTCAAGACCCACCACGTGTTTCCTGTGAGCAGCCCCAGCCAGGACTCAGAATGGGAAGGAAACTTTTCCAGAAGTACAAAGAGGACTGAGGCCGTTCTCAGCGATTGTCCCTTAGCCCAAGGTGGGCGGACCAGGGATGGCGGCCAGATTCTCAGGCACCAGGGAATGCAGAAACAGCCCAGACAAGAGACCCCCAGCATCCTCCTCATGGCTGGTTCCCCCAGCCCATCCCCACAGAACTACTCCAGCACTGCCTTGCCCTTTCTGGCCACCACACTAGGTAGAACTGTGTGCAAACTGAGAGTTAACAGGCAGCAAACCACCCCTGTGAGGATGAGCTTTGGCCCCGGGGCTGGAAGGATTCCTTCTGGCTGGTTACAGTCTCTTGTTCGCCTCTTGGTTCTCAGTGGCATGGCAGGCAGGCAAGGCTCGGGGATTCCCCAAGATGTCCACCGGCCTGAGTGATCAGTCCCATCCCATCCGCCTTGGGTTCTCCCCTCCCCAGGACCAACTCGGACGCCCTCTTCCCCAGCTTGTCTGTGCCCAGAACACCTGGCTCAGGCTACAGAGGCAAGGGCAGTGTGTGCCGAGGTGCCTGGGGACGGGATGGGCCAGGACAGGCAAGAGGCAGAGGTCCCAGGCTTGCCAAGCTCTGTCTGGCCCTGCTGCATGCTGCCGTGCCTCGGGCAGGTGCCAGAGCCGCATCTGGATGCCCCATCAGGGACAGGACGGACCAGCCCCTGACCCACCTTCCTGCCCCACAGATGGTGAAGCCCTGCCCATTGTTCTCCGGGACACTTTGACGGAGGGCACAAGGAATGTGGGGCCTGGAGACAGGAAGTCCTGGCTTCCGTGGGGGGCAGTCTCTCTGCCAAACTCAGGCCCGTCCTCCAGACAGAGAGACCTTGGTCCCCTTGTGCCCCTCCTAGCTCACCGAGCCACAGTCAGCAGGGGAATGGGACAATGACTCCAGATGACGGAGGAGGAGGGTGCTGCCCAAGGCCTGGCCCTCCCTTGGCTCGGCTGCGCCCCGAAGCCCGCTCCTGCCCCCTAAACACACACACGGTCACACCCATGTGGGCGCCTTACAAACTCCATGCATGCTCTTCCATGTACACATACAGCCACATGGCTGCCAAACAAATGCACACACAGTACCTGTGCTCACACTCTGACATGTGTACGCATGTGGCAGTGATGCAACATCACTGTCATGACTCGTGTTTACTGAGCACCTGCTGTATGCCAGCAACTGCTCTAGGCACTTCACTTGAACCTTTTCAACTCCTACTTGCAGCAACCCCACGAGAAAGACGTGCAATCAGTTCCATTTTACAGAAGGGGAAACGAAGGCAAAAAAGTTACGTGGCTTGTCCAGGATCAGCAGGACTGTAAGTGGCAGAGGCAGCTGGGTGCAGGACACAGCACGGGAGACCCTCCGGACCCTCACGCTCATCTGCTCCTTGCTTCTCCCCTGCGGTTCACGGCACGGTTCCCTAACAGGCTTCCCCGGATGTCGAGAGAAAAGTGAGACACATCTGGGAAAGTGCTCCGCGGATGCGGTATTGTTCTCAGTGTCGGGAATTCAGTCCCTGGCCAGCCAGTCCTTTCCTGGTCACAGGGAGGCCGCTCTCACCTCCCGTCCCCCTACCCAGCTCTAGCGACCTCCCTCTCAGTGGCCCTGGCTTGTGGTTCTCCAGCCTGTGGCCTCTCCCTGGCCTGCCTACAGGCCACCAGCGTGGATAGGGCGATTCAGCTAAAATTCAGGGCACCTTGGGCTCCTGCTTGGGGTGGGGGTCCAGGGTCCCCCTGCCTGAGCTCTCAGTGTGGCATGAGAGGCCCCACCCCCTGGTGTCATCCTCAGCCTATCCCTCCCTGAACCTCAGTGCTTCCCCACCCCCACAACATGGAATGGCTTCTCCTTCCCAAATCGGCCTCTGTGCCCTTGACCTTGCTGTTCCCTCTGCTCTGCCAGCTCTGCTCTGTGCTTGGTGAGCTCCTGCCCACCCTTTCCAAGCAGCCTGGGGACTCCGTGGTCCAGTGGCTGTGAGCACACCCAGCAGGGGGCACACACCTCAGCCACCAACCTGGCCCTACCCAGTACAGCACGCAGGGGGCATCCATCTCTCCCATCAAAGTGGGGACACATGAAGGACAAGGACCCAGCCCGAGTCACTTCTGTGTCCTCCATGCCCAGCACAGAGCTGTGCCCAGTTTGGGCATTGTAACTGAGCATGAAACTGCTAAACAATGACAGGTTGCCAGCAGCAGGAGGGTGCAGAGTGAGCACTACACTGGGAACCGCGAGATGAAGGCTGCTCCTGGCTCTGCTGCTTGGGAGCTGTGTGACCTTGGGTCAGTGGCACAGCCTCTCTGAGCCTCCTCGGCTCCCTTATCAGGGAATACAGATAGTATTTGCAACTCTTGGGGCTGTCATGTGGAACCGTTACCTACATAAGAAAATAGGGCAGGGGCCCAATAGGCTCTCAAACTGAACAAGTGGGGTGCAGGGTGGGGTAGAAGCTTCTGAGAGGACAAAATGCTTTCCAGAATGGGAATCTAGGAAGGCTGGACGCAGGGTGAGCTGGGCACTGGAGGGCTGGGAGGGTTTGGGCTGGCAGAGGTGGAAAGGACAGGGCACCCCAGGTGTCAAGGAACGATGGGCACAGGCTAGGGGGCAGGAAGCTGCGGCATCTCAGCCTAAGAGTGGATCTAGGTTGTTCCACGAGGCTCGGGCACTCACCTGAGCCCCGGTTCCAGCTGGGCAGTGACATGGTGGGCTGGTCACTGCCCATTAACGCTACGAAACGGGCAGAGCCATACGCCAGCCTCAAGGTCAGTTCGTGGTCGTGGCAGTGGCTATAACTAACTCTACCCCCATGTCAGGGTTTATCAGCGGACAGGGTCTTTCACTTCCCCGAGTCCCACCCTCCTCCTGGCCCAGGGCTGGGCACCCAGCAGGGCAGAGAGATTGATCGGTCAACTGGGCAGCTCCGTGAAGCCTTGGAGAAAAGGACTCACTGTGCGCTGGGACAAACCACAGAACACAGGCATACCCCTGCCCCGTGCCCATGTCTGCCTCAACATGCCAGTGGCTCATCCACTCAGTCATTCACTTGTTCATGCCTTCGCTGGTTCAGTGACCCCTGCTCTGTGCCTGCCCTAAGCTCAGCTCCGGGCACTCCAAGGTGAACCCAGCCCCATCCCTGCTCTGAGGAACCCTCCCTGTTTCTGTGGGACAGCTGTTCCTCCTTCCTGCTCTTCCTCCCTTTGGAGCCCCCAGTGCCCCCCGCCACTGACCCCCAATCTCTTTCCCCTCAGCAAAGCCAAGGAGCTTCCCCAAATCCTGCTGGGCAGCAACGCAGCAGGCCAGCAGGCCGGCTCCCAGGCCAAGCCGCCCTCTCTCCCTGCAGTCAGGAGCCCAGCAGGCAGCCTGTGAGTCTAACACACCCCACTGTCCCCCTCTGTGAGGGCTTTGCACACGGGTCAAGGCTACTCAGTGAAGGGTGAAGAGACCCACACCCCACACTGTCCCTGCAAAAGCTGCCGATCTGGCCCCCAGTGCACAGACTGCCATGCTGAGGGCCCACCGTGTCACGTGAGCATGTATGGAGCACCCACCCTGCGCCAGGCACCCTCCAGGAGCACACACACCAAGGAGACCCAAACTGGGTGGAGGGAGCCAAGATCAGCAGATGAGGGAGGTGGTGGGCAGTGAAGGGGGCCTTATAGATGCTTCCAGAGCCCAGAGGAGGGCGTGGAGCAGAGGGAGAGGTCTGGGTGGGGAAGGCAGACGGGGCAGGGAGCAAGCAGCCCAGGCAGTGACCAGGGAGGGTGACTGTCTCTGCCGAAGCCAGTGGCACGGCTTCCAGCCTCCCACATCACCCAGGGGAAGAAGCGACCCGACGCTCGGCTCAGTGGAATGGGAGGCCCGGTTCAGAATTCCCGTCCCACCACTGCGAGCTCTGATCGAGGGGTGCGCCGAATTCCTAGTCTCCATTTCCCTGTCTGTGTAATGGGGATGACAACAGTGCCGTCCCCTGGGGCTGGCCAGAGCCTGGACGGGAGACCCCAGGGACAGCCAAGTGCACGGCCAGCACACACGGACCACAGACCATAGCCCTTGACCACGCACACACTGGCATGGCCTGGGAGCTGCAGGCAGCAGGTCTCGGGGGCCCACTGCCAGCAAGTTTCACTTTATGGGACTGGGTAGGGGACCAGAAATCTGCATTTCCACACTCCTCTCCCCTGCCAGTTGATTCTGATTCTGAGACAGGTGGAAACACACTCGCTCGATAAATGCTATTGTCCCGGCATTTACTTTTGTGGTCTCACCTGATGCTCAGGACGGCCCTGCAAGCCTGACCCAGTCACCCACTTCCCAGGTGCAGAAAGAGGCTCCGAGAGGCATGTCAACAGTCCCAGGTCGCAGTCAGGGATGGGCCCAGGAGGGTCTGGCCTGGGTCTGCCAACCCCCAGAGCCAGGCCGGTCCAAGCAGGACATGCCAGGGCCTGGGCAGAGGTGGGTGGGTGTCCCAGGCCTCCTCACCGCCCCCATCATTGCTTCCTCCTCTTCGCTGCTAATCAGGCCTCACACACCATCCCGTTTCCTGCCAGCCTGCCTGCGGCTGCCTCCTTTGCCCTGATAGCACTTCCTGGCCTTGCACCTTCCCATTACCTCCTTTGCCTCCACGCAGGTTGGAGCAGCGGGTGGGCGGTGCCAGATATTGGGCATGAGATCCTCGGGGACACTAGCCTCCCTCCTGGGGCCTGGACTACCTCGGCATCCCTTGTCCCCACCCCAGGGGCACAAGCCTGGCTGGCCATCCCTTGTTTACAACATGACAGGAACAGTCAACTTCCCCACAGACTGGAACACAAAGGGAACTGGCAGACGGTGGCAGGACAGACCCCGCCAGGGTCTGCCACCCACAGCAGGTCGGAGACCCAGCAGGAAGCTATGTCCCATGGGCACGTACACCACGAGGGCGGGGCGGGCAGCTGGCCCAGGCAGGGTGAGGGGCTGGAGCACCAGGGACGGAGCAAGGGCCTGGCCTGGCCTGGCTCCTCTGCGGTCACCCCCAGGCCCAGGCAGGAGAAGGCAGAGTTAATCCAGTTGGAGAAGAAAAGGCTGAGCTTTGTTTATTCCACAAACAGTGATCGAATGTGCTGGATCCCACTCAGAGGCCACCTCCGGACCGAGACCTCCAGCAGACGTGGCCTCCCCCAGACTGCTGGACATTCCCTCGGCACACAAACACAGCTTTAAAAAAAATGTTTGAAAAACCAGAACGCCTCCCACTCCTCTGCTCCCACTCACTGCAAGTCCCAGGGCAGGGGCTGTGATCTCGCACACACACCTCCACATCCTCACCCCCTCCCCCAGCCCCCAACCTGTCCGTCTGCTCCTCTCCATTTAACCTGCTCTGTCACAGTCACCGGTGGCCTCCCTCTTCCAAAGCCATGCTCACTTCTCCAAGGCTGAGCCAGCTGACACCTCCCCATTCTCACCTCGCTTCCCTGGCTTCCCTCCTGCTATGGGCTCCCTTCACGCAAAGAAGATCTACACACCTCAGTGGCCCGAGGCCCCCTCCCTGTAGGCACCTCCACTCCCAGGATTTCAGGTGCCGGCCAGAAAGAAGTCCCCAGCTTCCAACCTCATCCCCAGGCCACCTGTATCAGCCTGTCTCCAACTGCCAACTCGACATCGCCACCTGGTCTGCAAGGGCCATCGCAAACTCAACACGCCCGGAAATCTTTACCTCCCCCTCCCCGAAACACATCCCCCCACACCATGCCCCGTCTCCAATCTAGTGTCCACTGACTTACTGTGCTCCCCTGGCCAAGGCCCGCTTCCTGTCAGGTCTCTGTCCTGCTGTCTAATCAAACCAGTTCGGGACTTCCCAACCATTCATTCGCCCATGGAAAAACAGGCAGCTATTCAAAGGGCAGACTCCCACCGTGCGCCCTGGGAGATTCCAAATCAGCTGGCCTGGGGTGGGGCTCCAGTATCTATAATTTGTGAAAGTTCCTCATATGATTTTTATATGAATCTGAGACCCCCAACCCCACCCGCCTGCCCAGCTTCTTGGTCCCCATGAGCTCTGGCCCTGCCTCAGCTTCCCTACCGTCCAAGCTGCAACTTGAGTTTAGTTTATGTCAACAGCCCTGTAGGTTGAGGCTCTGATTATCCCCACTTCACAGGTGGGAAAACTGAGGCTCAAGGGGACACGACTGGCCAGCAGTCACATCAGAAGCAGAACCAGGGCACTTGACTCCACCTGATATTCCCAAACCCAAACAGCCCCCACAAGGCCAGGCTGGCACTGTGCACTGGAACCCCCGCCCACCCCACCATGGAGAAGACGATGGGCCCTCCAGGGCCAGGAGCTGCAGTCTGTTCCCCTTCTCCACCCCCTACAGCCAGCCTCACCCCCGAGGCCCCTGAAGCCTCCCCAAATCCGGCGAAGTCTGTGCCTCCCCCAGCATGTCAGGAAGTCACCTGAGAGAACCTGGGCCCAGCTGACCCTGGCTGGCTCTCTGATTCTGCTATGCCCCAGCTGGGCGGACAGCCTCGGACTGGCTGAGTCGCAGTGCCCTGAGCTATAAAATGGCAGCGATGGTACCTGCTCTTGGGGTAGCGAGAAGGATGAACCAAAACCTTTGGCAGGTGCTAAGGTCCCACTCAGAGCAGATTTGAGGCCTGGGGTCAGAGTATGAATTGAGCGTCCCAGGCGGGTCCAGGCCTAGGCCTCTGTGGGGACAGCATGGCTGGGCCAAGGCGGCCGCCCCCCACGGGCCTGCCTATCTGCAGCCAGCCCGGCCCTCACACAGAAACAATAACAGGAAACCATCCCAGGGGGAAGTGGGTCAGGGCCAGCTGGAAAACCTGAAGGGGCGGCGGCCGGCCTCCCTCGCCGCTGCCGGGTGTGGCTCCCCTCGAGAGGCCGTTGGAGCTGCTCCACAGAGCTCCACAGCACTCAGCCCCGGACAGACAGTCTGACGGAACACAGACACCTCTCAGCCCGCAGCACGGTGAGTGAGCACCCCCCGAATCCCGGCCCACCCCACACCCATCGCCGCGTGCCCAAGACAGCAAGGGTCCGCCTTCCCCATCTGCAGAATGACTGCTGTTGGGGTCCCAGGGCAGAGCCAGGTCTCGGGCCAGGCAGGGTCTCCTCCTGGCACAGAGCAGGGCCGGGAAGCACACGAACGGGCATCCTTAGGGCTGAGGGAGTGGGTAAGGGCCTGGCTCTCCCACGTGAAGATGCTCCCCCTCGTGACTCCCACAGGCGCCGGGCTCAAAGAGAGCAGGGGACCCTTGAGCCACCAGCACACCGGGGCCAGAGGACTGGCACCCAGGCCTAGGCTCCCTGGATGCCCTCCCCCACGGGAGAGGACTGACCACTGCCTGCCCTCATGCCCTCGACCCAAGGCTCTGCGCTGGGACCGGGAGAGGAGCCCTGGAACGGGTGCGCGGAGCCTCGGCACCTCCGCCAGCCTGTGCCCCCAGCTCCAGAACAGGCAAGCGGAGGCTTAATTCTGGGTACTCAAGGCCCTGCCTGTGGAAGCCCGTCCCCTACCTGCCCCACTCAGAGCTGTGGGAGCTGGGGTCAGGAGGGCAGCCACCCTTTCCCCCACAACACCCAGGCACCCACAGCCCTCGAATGTTAGGGAAGCCCCTCAAAAGGACCTGACTCAGGTGGTCTAGGTGAGAGTTTGGGCCGGGGGCAGTAGTGCAGATCCCAGCCCTCCCGCTCGCTTCCCGTGTGACTTTGGAAAAGCACTCCACGTCGCTAGTTTGCTGGTCTGCACAACCCACCGTGGGATTGGAGGCAATGCACAGGCGGCTCCTATGCAAGGGAGCGCCTTATCTTACCACTGCCAACCGCCCCGAGAGGTAGCTGCAGCCTCTGTCCATTTCTCAGTGAAGGAAACTAGGGTTTGGAGAAGTGAAGTAAGAGCTGGGAAGGGGGTTCAAACCGGGAGCTCAGGCTCTCTCTGGCAGCTCGGAGCTTCTCCGTGTCACAGCTTTCTTGTCTGTCAAACGGAGGAGATGGTCTCTTCGTGGGGGAATTTAATGAGGCAACAGGCATGCCTGACTTCGGCAGTGGCTCACAGTAGGGCATCTTCAAAAATCACAGCTGGCCCTGGCCAGGTGGCTCAGTTGGTTGACATGCTGTCCCATGCACCAGAATGGTCACAGGTCCCATCCCCGGTCAGGGCACATCCCTAGGCTGCGGGTTCGATCCCCAGTTAGGGCGTGTACAGGAGGCAACTGATCAGCATTTCTCTCTCACATCAGTGATTCTTTCTCTCTCCCCCGCCCCACCCCTTCCTTTCTCTCTAAAATCAATAAACATCCTTGACTGAGGATTTTTTTAAAAAATCACAGCTGAATTTACCTGCTACCCCAGAGCTGACCGTGGCTGTGAATCCACATGGCTGAACCACATAGGATTCGGCCCCTGAGGTCAGGAGGCCCCAGCAGGTGGGGCGGGGGTGGGGGGGATGAAAGCCAGAGGACCTCACCTCTGCCCTTCCTCTGGCAAGCACACTGGGGAGCTCCTGTGAGCCAAGCACTACATGCTTGTTCCCCAAACAACAAGGACATTTCTGCTCTGAGGGGTGGGAAGACAGAACCCGACACGGGGAGAAGGGCGTTCTGGGGGAAGCCGGTGTGGCCAGAGGGTTTGTAGAGCAGGGCGCGGCAAGAGGGCTGGAGGGCAGGAACGCCAGGACCAGGAGCTTTGGTTCACCTTCAGGGGACAGGCAGCAGGGTCTCTCCTGTCTGGCTGAATCCAGTCACCTGCAGGCTCCAGCCTGGAGGGCAGCAGCAGACCTCGGAGGGCCTGCGAGCTGCTGAGTCCCAGGCTGTCCTGCCAATTCCGGCTTCCTGTGGTGAGGGGGTAGGGGAGGCATCCACTGGCCTTGAAGGGGTTAAACTGCCCGCCCTGCAGTCTGGACCTGAGCAATTGTGCTCAGAACAAGGGCCGGACATGGGGGCAGGAAGCTAGAAGGGACCATGCTTATTTTCTCCCAAAGTCAGATGACTCACAGCTCTGCTGCTGCCTCGGGGCGCAAGGTGGACACCGTGGCCACCAGCTGGGGAAAACTGTGGGCCCATGCCTGCCACATCCATCGCTTCTCTGTACCCCATACACCCCCACCCCAAGCAACCCTGAAGCTACTAAAAGAATGCCCATTTGACAGATGGGACCACAGAGGCGGAGAGAGGCTGTGTGGTGAGGTTACAGTACGAGATGAAAGCAGGATATGAGTGAGACCAGATCCTTCTGACCCCACAGCCCCCACCACACTCTATAATCAAGCTCAGAGAGGGTATAAGGCAGGGAGGATTGGACATGACCGTTCAAGCCACAGAAGCAGGAGTCAGGATGAGCCAGGAGCCCAATAACCCCAGGGAAGAAATGTTCCAGGAGATAAGACCTACCCTGAGGAGCTTGGCTTGCGGCTGGAGAAATACTGAAAAGCCCATCCTAACCCAGGTCCAAGATGATGTTGGGTGGAGATATCCTGGAAGGCTTCCTGGAAGAAGAGAAGAAGCCCAGTAAGATACTGGCAGGCCTTGGATCCATAATCTGATCCTCAGTCTTCTCTCTCTAGGGCAGGGGATGAACCCAAAGGGCCCCAAATTCCTTCAGGGACCTCTAGGTGGCCTGCATGGGGCCCCCGAGTAACAGTCAGATCCTGGCAGGTGTAGAGACCAGGAAGAGGAGGGAGCAGGGCCCATGGGACCAGGCCAGACAGGCAGTAAATGAGATTTCCTTCTGGGGCAGAACAGAGGGGAGCAGAAGTGGACCCAGGGCAGAACCAGGAAATGAGGTCAGGTGTGACTCGGCCAGTTGAGTTCATAGCCTTCTAGGCTGGAACTTACTGAGCACCTACTATATACTGGAATTCAAACCAGTGATTTCACTGAATGCCCCTGATGAGGGAGGCAGCTGTTCTTGATGAAGCAGCTAGAGCTCAAAAAGGGCAGGGGGTGGGCCTAAGGCCACGCAGCTCATGGGCAGGTTCAAACAAGCAAGTGGTGGAGCTCATTCTGTTGCCCCCACCAACTGCCGCAGAGCCCCAGGCGAAGTCAGGAAGCCCACAGGAGCCTAGTGAAGGCTCTGTAGGGGCCTGTTCTCTCCTCGAAGCTTGGAGATGCCCCATGAGGGCACAGGGGCATAGACTGGATGATCCTAGAACCCAGCAACCCGAACACAGATTTGTTTCAAATCGCAAACCAGTTCTGCTGAATTTGTGGTACCTACTTCAGAGTTTATATTGAAGATTCAGGGCTGAGTTCAAGTTCAGGGGGAATAAACCCTGTGGTTCATTAGTGATGTCTACCAAGTATATGGGAACAAGTAAGTGACAACCTATGAGGTCTGTTTGCCCAGCCCTACTGTAAGAGGCCCCCTGCACGGGGGTAGGTACATGTTCATCAGGGACCCAGGAGAAGGCTAATCTTAATGTCCTCAAAGGATCAGCTCTTAAAGTGGTGTGTCTGGTAACATCATGCACCATTAGCAAGACTATCTGGGGACAGGGAAGCACTTCTTGGAGGTATATCAACCATTGCACTGCTCTGCCCACCCAAGGTGTTGTCTGCAAATGTGCAGATTTGTTCCGAACCCCAAGAGCGAAGACAGACGCAGTGACAAGGCCAGAACTGGAGACTGAGACAGGCAGGTGGGCAGCAGTGGGGACATCAGGGCCTTGAGTTCCTGCAGCTGGGTGTTGGATGAGGTGGAGACAGACCTGGACCTGCCTGGTCAGAGACACTTGGCTGTGCTAGAGACCTCACGAAGGAAGTGGCCTGCGGCTTGAAAAGAAGTACAGCATTCACTTGGGGGACACAGCAAGGAAGGGCACTCGGGAGGAGGGAACAGCCTATGCAAAAAGCCTGCTGGAGAGAGGACGAGCACTGTGCATTCCAGGAAGGTCTTGTTCTCCTCCAGGAGGAAGGGGCAGAGAGGTGGGGAAGAGGAGAGCCAGAGGGGTGGGCAGGAGACAAACTGCCCTACAGGGGCCTTGAACTCTGGCTCAAGAGCTAGATTCATCCTGCAGGGGGTGGGGACCCAGGGAGAGGGGTCAGCAGGGGAGGTGGTCAGTGTGGTCAGTGTGGTCAGCTCTAAACAGAGTCAAGATAGGGAAGGACCCCAAGGGGAGGGGATCAGGTCTGGGACCCACAGGGTCAGGCCCCTGGGCTGAACTGAGCTGCAAACCAGGAGAAAGCCCGGGGCAGCTCTTAGCTACCCAGTCCCAGCCCCAACATGCCCCACCTCCGAGGCTCCCAGGGCCTCACCCTTCATCCTCCCAGTGTGTGGCTGCCAAGGCCCAGCTATAAATGCTTGGGCTCAGCGGACAATTTGGGAATCCGTGAAGGAGTCTGGGGATCCCTGGCTCCAGCCTCTGCCCTGGACTGAGGTTGTGGAGTGGGTGGGTGCTGGGAAGAGCTGCCCAGGGCCACACAGGGAGCAGGGGCGGGGGCTGGGGATGTGGCCCAATGCGTCCCCTCCCAAAGACACACCTCCTGCAGGATTGGGGCCCAGCCCCTTATCCCTGACCCAGGCCTCTGGGCCGGAGCCCAGAGCCTGCAGGAGGCTGTGCTGGGACTAAGCGTCCAGTCCCCCTTCTGGGGCTTCGCCTGGAGCTGGACCCAGCTGGCAGGTCTCGTCCCAACTGACAGAGAATGTGCTGGGTGGGGAACAGAGGGGCCAGACCCCAGGAGCAGAGACCCTTCAGGAGCTGGCGTGGGCAGGCTCCCGGGGACAGGGATGTGACTTGTGTAGGCAAATTTGCCAGTGTGGTGTATCTGTTTGGCCTGAGGATGTCACGTGGGTATCCCTGACCTGGAGGCTTTGTCCACCGCATCCCCAGGGCCCATGGCCTACTCAATCACCCCCCAAAGCCCAGACTTAGCCCCTGAAACCTCAGGCTTGAGCAGGGCCGTGGTCAGGTCGGGAGCAGGGGCCTGCCCAATGGTCAGGGGCAGGACCAGCCCAGGAGTATCTGCCAGGCTGCCCCGCTGAGTGGCTCCCAGCCGCATCCAGGCCTCCTGGATTTAGCTACAAATGAAGCAGTTCCAGCCCTTTGTGCCCTGTGATCCCCTAGCCCCGTCTTTTAAAGAGCACAGAGTTAAGCAGATCTCACAGCCACAGCAACACATGGGGGCCAGAAAGCTAAAAGGAGCAGAGGGAGTTTTGCCTGAGGTCCCGCACAGTAGGACCGAGAGAGGCAGGACCCACGCCTGGACTGCGCGGACCCACGCCTGGACTGCGCTGACCCTCCAGCCAGTGGAGGCCCCCGCTCTCGGCCCTCTCCCAGCATCCTGATGCCCCTCTCAAAGCCCGCACCCGATCCAAAACCACATCTTCTACCCAACGGTAGCCCATGCTTGCCCCCCCGCACAGTGCAGTGCCAGCCCGCAGTCGGTGCTCGATACATGTCTGTCAGGTGGCTGTGCCACCCCAAGGTTCCAGAGTGGGCTTCAGAGAGGGGATGACACGGGAATTGAATCCAGGCAGAGGAGAGAGAGCGGCAAGGGCAAAGGCCAGGATGTGACCAAGTCGGGTGGGTGTTATCATCCTAGGGGCTAGAACTGCATATTTGGAGGGTCTCCAACCCACCCTGGGGCCCAGACAGGTAACCAGAGCAAACAGAGGCACAGGACCCCCCCTGGGCTCAGCCCTGAGACCCCGCTCAGTCCTCTGCCCAGCGCAGGCACCTCGGTTTCAACCACACTGTGGACATGGACCAGACTGGCGGCTCCCCACAGCCCTGCCCTGCCGTCCAGGCGTGGCTGACCCCAGCCACTCCCTGGGTCCCCTGCCCCGGCTCCTGGGCTCCCTACCCGCTCCCCAAAGGCTTCAGGCCATGCTTTGTCCTCTCATTTTGGGCTCTCCAGATCTTCCCAGACAGACCAAGGGCGCAGACGGCCTGCCCGCACGCACGGGTCTATCTGAAGCTGCCCCCAAATCTCACGGGGATCCAGGGATGGGCGTGGTCCCAGATCCTGGGTGACAGGGACACGGGAGGGCACCTGGCCTCTACGTGCCCGGCATGCACATCTGAGCTGCCACGTATATCCTCTCTCCTCTCAAGGCAGTTAGTTGTTGGGCAAGTTTTCAGGGCTGCTCAGCTAGGAATTTCTGAGCCTGGAGATCAGTTCCAGAATCTTCCGACCTCTGCATA
Source organism: Anoura caudifer (assembly GCA_004027475.1). Lineage (NCBI taxonomy): Eukaryota > Metazoa > Chordata > Mammalia > Chiroptera > Phyllostomidae > Anoura > Anoura caudifer. Next base: position 56,311 of record PVKU01007322.1, read on the forward strand.
TCTGTCATACCAAACCCACCCTGCACCAGCGGATCTGAAAACCGTGCGTGCATCCAAGAGGCATGAGTCCTACCTGCAGCCAGGTCAAGGGTTAAAGTGAGCCTGACCTCCGCTGTGGCTCTGACAGCAGGGAGGTGTGGCCAGGAACACTGCTTCCGGCTGTGGGTACCGTCCATCCTGCCACCTGACTTCCTCCCCATTAGCAGCAGGAGGAGGAGAGAGTGTTGGTAAAACTCAACCCCTGGGCTCCCTTTTTAACAACCAAATTTCTCACACAAAAGGCAAAGACACAAATAAACATGGCTTTTTAGATGGAAAAGTCCGTCAGGTCCCACGGAGAAGAGGGGTAGGAGGACTCCAGGGTGTCGGAGAAGGTGGATCTGGGTGAGGGCTCCAGATCCACCACTTGGAAGTCATTTATCTTGAGCCTCAGTTTCCTCCTCTGTGAAATGGGCTGGTAATCCCTACCTCTGGCGGGGGACAGTGGGAAAACTGAATGAGATGAGCTCTATGAAAGCCGGCAAGGCGGACGGTTTATTATTGTTACTGCACATCTGTCACCCACCGCAGAGAGCGGGGCACGATGGCAGAAGGACTGTGTGGGGGGAGAGGCAGCCTAAATTCAAATCCTGGCTCCACCTCTTGCTGCTGTGTGACCCAGGAGGACTTGCTCCACCCCTCTGAGCCTCACCTGCAAAATGGAATTACTTGCAACTGCCTCACAGTTTGACCCTGTGCCACTGAGGAGGTGCTCAGGAATGTCACGTACAGCCCACTGGGCACATAGGACTTCCCCCCTGCCCACTGCTGACATACGGGCGATGTGAGGTGACTCTGTGGGCCTAGTGCCAGTCCTGTGTGCCGAGGGAGCTCTCTCCGGGGCTCACATTAGGACCCTTGCTGTCACGGATGGAATCTAAGGCACTGGTCTGCACACTGAGAGAAGACTGTGTACCTGGGGCCAGCCAAGGCCCGCTGAGGGGCTGATGTCCCCGCTGAGGCACGTGGCCCTAGCCTGTGACCGGCTCTGGGGGAGAATCCATCCCCCTGCCTTTTCCTGGGCCTGTGGGCCCACAGCATTCCAACCTCCGTTTCTGTTGTCACGTCTCCTTCTTCCCAATTCTTTCCCACCCACCCCTCCGCCTTCATTCTACCCACAGGATCCAGGACGATCTCTCTGGCTCAAGATCCTTAACTGCATCTTATCTGCTAAAAGTCCTTTTGTCATGTACAGGTTCCAGGGATGAGGACTCGGACACTTGGGGGTGGGGACATCGTTCAGCCCACCGCATTGGCCTGACCACCTCTTCTTGCACCCCACTCTCCCCTCTGCTCATTTCTATCTGACCCAGGGGCCTTCTTTTAGTTCTTCAAATACACTAACCACTTTGCCACCTCAGGGCCTTTGTCCTTGTGGGTCCCTGCGCTGAGAATCCCCTTCCTTCCTCTGCATCCCTAGGGCTGACCCTCAGACCCTGCCTAAAGTGCCATCTCTGAGGCCTGCCCTGGACTCTCCATCCCAGCCAGCTGGCCCCTCTGTTGTGGCCTCCACTGTAACCCCCTGAGCACCTCCGGGTCACTTGCTGATGCTTCTGCCCATTTACTTACTTTCCTGGTGCTCCCACTACAGTGCGGACACCCAAGGGTGGGCCTGGTCAGCCTGGCTCAGTGCGGTACCCCAGGGGGCCCAGCACACAACAGGCACTCAGGGCCCATCAAGGGCAGCGCCCTGTCTGGCTCAGAGGCCTGAAAATTCTCTTTCCCTGTCTCTTGGTTTTAATTCGGTTTGTTCTACTTTTTCTTTTTGGAGTCACTTCTCACTTCTGGAAGGAAGAAGAACTAAGACTTGTAGTTCCTTTCTAGGCAAAGAAGGAAATGACCCACCAGGCCTGGGTCCAGAGAGGCTGGGACAGGGGTCATGCCTGCTGCCTCCCCCGAGTCAGGACCAGCTTCCTGGCCAGGAGTCCCAACCTCCCATGCCGTTATTGGCTGCCTGCCTCTAGCAGGAATGGCTGCTCTTTCGAAACCCTACATCAAAGGACACAAATCTCTTCCCAGTAAACCGCCTCGTCTGTGACTCAGGAATGTGATACGCAAAGCCAGGAGGGCGTCCCTCCAGGCGCATGGCACTTGCGTTCGAGTTCTGGGGCCTGCCCTGCCCCACTCCAGCCCCAGCAGGCCACTTCCTCATGGGATGCTGGCAGAGGCTATAAGGTGGGGGCTTTGGATGCTAAGATCAGCAGTCCAAGAGGCCAGGCCAGCCCAGAGCAGGCATCCTCAGCTCTCGGGGAGGCCAGCTTGGCGCCAGGGTCTCGGAGGAAGTTACGAGCGTTCAGAGATCTCCTGTGCTGTGCAGAGGTCAGCCTCTCCCCTAGGCCGGGGCAGGGGACAGCTGTAGAAGAGGCCTCCCAACCAGCACCCCTCGGGTCTGCGTCTCCCCAGGCAGGAGCCCTGGCCCCGCTACCACCCACCCGCCTTCTTCCCCTGCACCGTCCCAGGGGCTGCAGGTCAGTGACACAGGGACCCAGCAGGGGAGGACGGACGGGGTCAGGGCTGAGAGGGCACAGCGACAGCCACGGCCAGAGCCTCTACCTACGCTGGGGCAGTGGGGCAATCCCTCTTCCCAGAATTCTGGAGGAAGCCAGGCCCCCCTAGATGGGTGACCCCAGGTCCCAGCCCAGGCTGATCCGAGGCCTGCCTTCAAGGGCATGCAGTCTGGGCAAGATGGGGACCCTGTTCTGGAAAGCCTCCCATGCTTGGTTTCATGTTCTTCTGTCTCCATCTTGAGATTCTTAATGACTTCTGGACACAGGACAGCACATTTAAATTTGGCACTGGGTCCTGAGAATAACAACACCAGTCTTGTGAGCCCAGACTCTCGACCCCACCCCACCCCCCCTTTACTCATGCAGCTGCTGGCGCTGAGCTGATCACCTCCAGTGAGTTTTGGGGCGAGGCCTGACCCTCTGGGCTAAGACATCTGGGTTTCCCAGAGCCTTCTAAGACAGCACCAAAGCAATGCCACCCCACAGGGGCTCTCGGGCTGGCCAGGGTGCAGGTTTACTTAGAGGAGCCTTTAAATCCCACATCCTGGCAGCTGCTGGGACCACAGAGAGCAGAAGGTTCCGGTCAAGGTAACGGCAGGTGAACGCAGTACACGCATCCTCCCGCAACCACATCGAAATTACTACCGAACTGCAGGGCAACCATCATTTAGAAAGAACCACCTGAAGTCTAGCTGGACAGAAGTCCTGTAACTAAGGATGTAAAGAGGAAACCACATCGAGGCTGGGAGAAGGGGTGGGGAGGCAGAAGGGGCTGGCCCCACACCCACGTGTGGCAGCTAAAAATCGAGAGGGGTACCTCGGCTACAGAGGTACCCCTGGAGCAGCGAGGGGTTTCAACCCCAGGCCAAGCTCCCCAGCCCAGGGGTCCAGTGCCAGGAAGAGAAGTCCCCCATAACTTCTGGCTGTGAACACCAGCAGGGATTGTGGCTGAGGGAGACGCAGGGCTGTTGGAGTCCCAGGCGTTCCTCTTTTTTTTTGTTTTAATTGCATGTATTGGGGGACATTGGTTAATAAAACCATATAGGTTTCAGTGGTACAACTCAACTGAACATCATCTGTATATCTCATCGTGCGCGCACCACCCAAAGTCAAGTGTCTTGCCTGCCCCGTTCTCCCCGCTTTGCCCACTGCCCACTCCCACCTCACCCCACCCTCCTTTGCCTCTGGTCATCACCATAATGCTGTCCAGGTCTATCTGCCAGATTTTTTTTTTTTTTTTTTTTGCTTAATACGTTCACCTGTTTCATCCAGCCTTTAGCTCCCTCCCTTCTGACAGCTGTCAGCCTGTTCTCTGTATCTATGCTTCTGTTTTTGTTTGTTAAATTATTTTGCTGATAAGATTCCACATATAAGTGAGATCATATGGTATTTGTCTTTCCTTGACTGGCTTATTTCACTTAGCATAATAATTTCTAGGTCTATATATGTTGTGGCAAAAGGTAAAATTTTGTTCTTTTTTTTTTTAACAGCTGAGTAGTATTCCCTTGTGTAAATGTACCACAACTTTTTAATCCACTCATCTACTTATGGGCGCTTGGGCTGCTTCCATACCTTGGCTTTGTGAATAACATGCTAAGGGTGCATATATTTTTTTGAATTAGTGTTTTGGGTCTTTTTCAGATAGATTCCTACCAGTGGGATCATTGGGTCAAAAGTGGTCCCATTTTTAATTTTCCAAGGAAACTCCATACTGTTTTCCACAGTAGCTGTACCCATCTGCATTCCCACCAATGGTGCATGAGGTCCCCTTATCTGGACCTACTCAGACTCAGTAGCTATGAGCTCTAGAACTGGGGCAGCAGACTGAAAGGCACCAGGAACACACAAGGAGGAACTGAATGGTCTGGCTTTGAGGTGGGGGCTGGAGGGGCAGCTTTCTCCCAGACAAAAGTGCTAGCAGAGGCCATTGTTCTTTGCTGAGCCCTCCGCCATACAGCCAGCAGACAGGCACCATGCCGGAGCCTCCATCCACCTGGCTAGCACAGTTCGCCCTGCCCTGGTGATTCCCTGAGACTCCACCACACCCAACTTACAGCAGACCCCAGCCACTCCCAGTGCCATTTCCATAAAAAGGCCTGTCTTGGCTCAAGCTACAGACTTTCTAAAATCTCTCAGAGGTTCAAAAATCCCAAACAAGGAGCTTCTGGCCTCAATGAACCCTGTACTTTTTTGCAAAGTGGCCCCAGGCCCTTCACTGGGGGCAGCCAGCCTTGGTTCATAGCTGGGCTTTCCCAGGCACCTCCAAGCCCAGCACAAGTAGCCACACTCCACAGACTGCTTTGTAGCTCATGTCAGGTGGCCCTAGGCAGGGTACAGGTGGTAACTGACCTTGGCCCTCCCCTCCCCAAAGGCCCCATGCCAGCACACCAGGTGGACAGCATCAGGTCATGCTGCAGCAGCACCTAACCACCTCTAGAGCAACACACTGAAGTGGTAAACCCACTGAGGACCAGAGACCCCTGAAGGAAGTCCTGCTCTGCAGGGTGGACCTCTATAGCAGCTTCTCCTCTGCAGTCACAGCCAGTCCTGGCAACTGACTGGCCTGGGGGTAAATCCCTCCCATTGACATGCCAACAGCTATCTAGGCTCAACTACAACAGGGGGTGCACACAGCTCACACAGGGGGTACACCTGGAGCAGCAACTCAGGTACTCAGGGAAGCTGCACCCCAAGGGCCTACAGGACACCTACTACATAAGACCACTCTACCAAGACTGAGAGATATAGCAGCTGTTCCTAATACACAAACAAATATAGGTAGGCAGCCAAAATGGGGAGACAAAGAAACATGTCCCAGATGAAAGAACAGAACAAAACTCCATAAAAAGAACTAAACAAAATGGAAACAAGCAATCTACCAGATACAGAGTTCAATACCCTGGTTGTAAGGATGCTCAATGAACCTAGGGGAATATCAGGTGAACTTAGTGAGAACTGCAACAAAGAGATGGAAATTATAAAAGTGGAGATAGAGAATGTTAAAAAGAGCCATTCGGAAATGAAAAATACAATAACTGAAATGAAAAATACATTACAGGGAATCAACAGTGGAGTAGATGAAGCAGAGGATCAAATCAGTGATCTGAAGGATAAGGATGTAGAAAACACCCAATCAGAACAGCAAAAAGAAACAGAATACAAAAAAATGAGGATAGTGTAAGGAGCCTCAGGGATGATGTCAAGTATATCAGTGTTTGCATCATGGGGGTTCCAGAAGGAAAAGATAGAGGGCAAGGATTGAAAACCTATTTGAAAACATAATGACAGAAAACTTCCCTAACCTAGTGAAGAAAATAGACACACAAGTCCAAGAAGTGCAGAGAGTCCCAAACAAGTTGGGTGCAAAGAGGCCCACACCAGGACACATCATCATTAAAATGCCAAAGTTAAAGACAAAGAGAGAATCTTAAAAGCAGCAAGAGAAAAGCAGTTAGTTACCTACAAGGGAGCTCCCATAAGATGTCAGCTGATTTTTCAATAGTAAGTTGGCAGGCCAGAAAGGACTGGCACAAAATATCCAAAGTGATGAAAAGCAAGGACCTATAACCAAGAGTATTCTCCTAAGACAAGGCATCATTTAGAATTGAAGGACAGATAAAGAGCTTCCCAGAAAGAAAAAGTTGAAGCAGTTCAGTACCACCAAATCAGTATTATAAAAAATGTTAAAGGGTTTTCTTTAAGAAGAAGAAAAAATCAAAGATACAAAAATAAAATGGCAATAAATTCATATCAACAATTACTTTAATTGCAAATGGATTAAATGCTCCAATTGAAAGACAGCCGGTGGCTGAATGGATAACAAAACGAGACCCTTACATATGCTGTCACTTCAGATGACCCTCACTTCAGATCAGAAGACACACACAGACTGAAAGCAAAGGGATGGAAAGAAACATTTCATGAAAATTGCAATTTAAAAAAATGGGGTAGCAATACTTACAGCAGAAAAAAATAAACTTAAACAAGAGACAAATAAGGACCCAGCAGCTCCACTTCTGGGTATTTATTTGAAGAAACCCAAAACACTAAATCTAAAAGACATATATATCCATATGTTCATTGCAGCATTATTTTCTTTTTAAAAAGATTTTATTTATTTTATTTTTAGAGAAAGGGGACAGGAGGGAGAAAGAGAGGGAAAGAGACATTGATGTGTAAGAGAAACATTGATTGATTGCCTCCCACACACACTCCAACCGGGAGGACCTGGCCCACAACCCCAGCATGTTCCCTGACTAGGAATCAAACCAGCGATCTTTTGCTTTGCAGGACCATGCTCAGCCAACTGAGCCACACAGGTCAGGGCAACCGCAGCACTATTTTCAATAGCCAAGATATGGAATCAACCTAAGTGTCCATCAATAGAATGAATGGGTAAAGAAGTGGTGTATATATACAATGGAATAGGTCTCAGCCATAACAGAAAAAAAGAATGGAATCTTGCATCTGCAACAATATGGATGAGCATGGAGGGTGCTGTGTGAAGTGAACTAAGTCAGGGAAAACAAATGCTATACGATTTCACATATACGTGGAATCTAAAAAACAAACAGGCAGAACAGAAACAGACTCAGAGATACAGAGAAGATTCTAACAGGTGCCCAATGGGAGGGTGTTGGAGGGGGATGGAGAAAAAGGTGAAAAGATGAGTAAGTACAAAGCGATAGTAACCGGGCAGTCATGGGGATGTAACGCACAGTGTAGGGGATATAGTCGATAATATCGTAGTAACTGCGTATGGCGTCAGATGGTTACTAGATTTATCGGGGATGCTCATAAGGTAACATAAATGTCTAATCACTGGGCTTTACACCTCAAACTAATTTAACATTATATTTCAACTTTTAATAAACAAACAAAGAGAACAGAAGGAAAAAACATGAAATTTGGGGCCCTCCTGACTCTGCTGCTTGAGGTCTGGATGATCTCAGAAATGTTACTAAACCTCCCTGTTCCTCAGCTTCCCCGTGAAATGAGGATCACAGTTATACGCACCTCGAGAGTTACTGGGAGAATTAAATAGGACAACAGGGAGTGCTTGAACAGTGCCAGGCAAATAATAAGTGCTGGACAGATGTTAGCTAGGTTCCACTGTCAGCCCCACCACTTGCTCCAACGTGAACTTCTTTGTATGTTGGTTTCTCAGGTACAAAACGAGGATAACTGGGTGCCCACCGCACAGAGCTTTGGGAGCAAACTGTCAGCATCAGCATCACCCCCTCTTCCGGGAAGCCTTCCTGACAGCCCCTTTCTGGGCCTGCCTCTCACTGGCACTTGCTTCCACACTAGCACGCATGACATTTAAACAGGAATTCTTTCTGTGTCTGTCTCCCCTCCCAGACTTGGAGTTCCTCTCTGGGGCAGGAACAGAGTCCAGTTCTGCTGGTACCAGCAGAGGGTAAAGGATGAGGGAGTGAACAGATGAGGGGAGTTCAGCTGTCCCTGGGAGCTGCTCACTCACACGGGTGGCAACCAATATGCCCTGATGGTGTCTCCTCTCCTTCCCCAGATCTGTGCTTCCTCAGAAGATGCACCTGCCCCTGATACTACTGGCCGCGGTGGGCACCTGCCTAGGCCTGCTGACGGCAGCTGCCACAAGCACTGACCCTGCCCAACTGGACAGTCCCAGCATGCTACCCACCCACCGGCGCCAGAAGAGAGACTGGATTTGGAACCAGATGCACATTGACGAGGAGAAAAACACCTCACTGCCCCATTACGTGGGCAAGGTAAGGCTCAGGCCCAGAGCGGGAGAGGCCTCGGCGGCAGGTGGCCCACGGTGATGGTGGCAGTGGTAAAGAGGGTGGTGGCGGTAGGGGATGGCAGTTGTGAAGGTAATGGCACTGGGGGTGGAGCTGATGGGGGTGGTAGATGTAGGGGTGGTGGTGGTCAAGATAATGAAAGGAAAAGGGATGTCGTGATGATGACCGTGGTGGTGATGATGGTGATGGCAAAGAGGAAGGGTATGGTGGTGGTGGTGATGATGGCGGTGGCCATGGGAGTGATGGGAAAGGGGAAGGTGGGCAGTAATAATGGAGGTGATGACAGTGACAATGGTGATGAGGAAGGGGAAGCGGGAAGGTGGTGATGGCGATCTTGGAGGTGACAGTGGCAGCGATGTGGTGGTGATGGTGATGACGAAGAGGAAGGTTATAGTGGAGGTGGAGGCGGCAATCATGGTGGTGAGGATGAGGAAGAGGAAGTTGTTGGCATTGGCGGTGTAGGGACTGTGCCGGTGACGGTGACAGTGGTGGTGAGACAGTGGTGGTGAGGCAGTGTTGGTGATGCGGTTGTGATGGAAATGATGGTGAATGCTATGGTTCATTTTCTCCCAGATCCTGGTCTGTGGACCAAATACCACAGGTGGAAGGACCACCCCATGCACAGGCTGAAAAGGCCAGTCCAGGCCTCAGGGCAGAGCCAGCCACATCTGCCATTTAAGTTTCCCCCCTGAGAGGTCTAGAATACCTGAGCTCCTTCTACAAAATTGTGCTGGTGACAAAATTAATCATCCAGGCCCTAGTTTGCCAACCCTGGTCGAGGCCTTTGAACTTCCTCAAAAAGAAAAAAGAAAAAAACCCTCTCTCTTTCAGACTATCCCTCCTAGTGTTCTGTCACCCTATACAATGCCCCAGCTCCTACAACATCCACAACAAGGTACCTAACACGAGCCTGCCCTCCAGGGCTCCAGCTCCTACTTCCTTCCTCTTTAAAACTCATTCATCCCTAGTCATCTTCCTAGAACTCAGAGTGACGACTGAACCGCCTTGCTGTGTCTCATTGTTACTGATGTTGAAACCAACCATTCTGATGGAAAAGAATGGCTGTAGTGCGAGGTTTCGCACATGAGGACAGGGAGATGGGCTAGGTATTTTCAGAGTTTTCAATGAGGAAAAAAACTTCTTTCCAGTGCATAAAATCCCACCCTGTCAGCTTCTTGGATTCTAAACATGGTTGGCCAAAGAAATAATAAATAGATCAATACACTGATGAGAGGAAATACAGCACCAGCCACCATGGGCAAAGATAACACGGTCCCCATCCTTGTAGAGCCTGCAGTCTAAAATAGGGGCTGGCAGAACTGGCCCTCTGCCTGGTTTTGTAAATAAAGTTTTATTGGAACAGAGTCACACCCACACACTTACAAATTGTGGTGGCTGCTTTCGTGCTAGAAAGACATATTTGAGTAGCTGTGATGAAGGCCATAGGACCTACAGAGTTGAAAATACTTACTCTCTGGCCTTTTACAGGAACAGTTTGCACCCTGCTCATCTTAGAAGCATAGCACACATTAGACAGAGAACTCCGCCAACAGCGGTCATGGGGGAGCCCTATGGTTATAGAAAAACAGACTGGACAGGACCCTGTGATGGAGGAGGGCCCAGTCTGGCCTCATGTCAGAAATGCCACCGCAGCCAGGGGGACGCACTTGCAACAGGGCCACCCGACTGTGTGGATGGGCTCCTCTGGCTCCCAAGAATGACTGGGAAGCTGAAATCCCTCCGTGTGGCTACTCAGCGGGGAGAGACGCTTGCCCAGGACAGAGCTTTAGGAGAATGTAGCCCCAGGAAAGCTCAGGGTTCCTAACTCCCAGCACGAATATGAACACTATGTGTCATAGAGGAAAATGCCATCCCCACTCACATCCTTCAAAATGGGATAATTATGCCATGAATCATCCACTGAAGAGAGTGACTGGACCCAAGGATGAGTCAGGGAGGATCAGCAGAAAACAGAAACACCTGCGTCACACGCAGCCTGACACCGTGACTTTTACAGGGATCGCCTAAGGGTCTTGGAGCGGGAGGAAGAGCGTCAGGCCTGCTGTCATCTGCCATCAGGGTCCGCTTGGTACCTGCATGCAGCTGGGGGACAGAGGAGCCACATGCAGTCCCTACCTTGAACAGAAACAAGGGTGCCTGGGAGGGACAAGAACAGGGTTCCAAGGATCACCTCTTGGCTCCCAAAGACGTCACCTAAGGGAAGGAAGTCCCTGTTTACTGAGGGCAGAGCCTCGGGGCCTTTGTTTACAGAGCTGGCTGGACAATGGGAGTGCGCCCTGGGCAGGCTTCTGAATCCACAGATACCAGTCATTTAGAGGTTATGTCCAAATACAGTGATGATTTGTATTTGTATTTATTTATTTTCTTATAACAGAAAGTTTCTTTAGAAAGTCCCCGAGGCAGGAAAAGTGAACCAGCTGGGCGTGAGCTCAGAAAATGAGTCAGAGAGAGAAGCCAGAGAAGGGCCCTGGGGGGCTCAGGAGAGGAAAGCCAAGCTCCCCGAAAAGAAGGCTCCAGCGGGCATGCTGTGGAGAGTGAGAGCACACCCACGCACGGCAGTGATTTTTACAGAGGAGGGCCCCCCACAGAATCCATAACCCGCAGTCTAACCATGAGAAAAATGTCAGACACATTCCCACAGGAGGGCATCCCACACCAGGACTGAAACCACTGCCGAGTCTGAGCAGCTGCCCCAGCCCAGAGGAGCGCAAAGAAACACGATGACTGGATGTGTCCTGGGTGGGATCCGAGAACAGAAAAGGCACAGCAAGTAAAAACTAAGAAAAACGAGCCTAAGCAATGGTCTTTAGTCAACAGTGATGCATCAATATATTGTTCGTGTGATCATAACAAAGGCACCAGACCAATGTAAGATGTGGATAAAAAGGGGGACCGGAAGCAGGATATATGAGAACTCTCTGCACCATCTTTTTCAACTTTCCTCTAAATCTAAAATTTTCTAAACAGTAAAGTCTATTTAAGAAAAGCTGGGGGAAGGAAAACAGAAACATAACCAAATGAAATCTTATGCAGAGTCTAATACAACAGATCAAAGCTGACTCACTCCCGCTCACCACCACTATCCCCATGGACCCTAACTCACCCACTCATAACCAAGCCACCGTCTTATCCTAATCCTGAGCAACTCACACAGGGCCCCAACTGCCCTCCTCCTGTGTCCTAACTGTCCCTTCCGGCCACAGGTTACAGAGCCTAATTGTTCATCATATGACTCAGCCACTGAGCCTTAGGACCTCCTCACGAAACGAACTGCCTGCCCCTGCACCCCTCAGCCCTGTTCCAGAAAGCTCCACTACCTCCCACTGCTGCCCTGCCTCCCTCCGTCCCTCCCACCCAAGGAGAGAGTCCTCACTCCCGGTCTTCGCTTCCTTACCTTGCAGGCTCTTCTCCACGCTCTGTTCCCTGGCTCCATGTCCCACCACCCCTTAGGTGCTGCTCCCAGTGACTGCTAAGCCCAAGGGACATTCCCAGACCTCGTGCGATTTGACCACATCTTTTCTGTCTGCAACCCACTTTTTCTTGGCCAACAGACATATGAAAAAATGCTCACCATTCCTAACCATTGGAGAAATACAAATTAAAACCACAATGAGACAACACCCCACACCTGTCAGAATGGCTGTGCTCAAAAAGACAACCAACAAGTGTTGGGGAGGAGGTAGAGAAAAGAGAACCCTCAGGCACTGGTGGTGGGAATGCAGGCTGATGCAGTCGCTGTGGAAAAGAGCATGAGGCTTAATTAAATTAAAAATAGAACTGCCACACAACCCTGCAATTCCATTCCTAGGTATGCATCCAAAGAAAAACAAAAACATTAATTCAAAAATACATGTGCACCCTTATGCTCGTGCAGTGTAATTTACAATAGCCGCAACACCAAAGCAACCCAGACGCCCACAGATAGGTGAATGGATAAAAAAGATGTGTGTGCACACAAACACACATGGCTTATTTCACTTACATGTGGAATCTAAGAAAACACAAACCAGAAAAAAGAACTCATAGAGAGAACTGGTACTTGCCAGCGGGACGGGCGGAGGGGGATGAGTGAAAGGGGTGGAGGGAATAAGAGACACAGACAGGCTGCAGTTGCAAGTAAACGACTTAGTCGTGAGGATGTCATGCACAGCAGAGCGAAGGCGGTCAGTGATATCACAGTCACTTGGTACCGTGACAGGTGGTTACTAGACTTAGTGCGGCGACCACATCATAAGGAGCAGGAACGTTGGACCGGCATGTTGTGCACCTCAGACTGATATAATATTGTATAAGCACTATACTTTTGAAAGTTGCGGTGTCCCATCCCCAATACCACATACACGTGCATGAACATGCACACATGTGTGCACCTGTACACATGTACACACATGCATGGCCCATTCCTGGCTCAGGGCACCTCTTCTTTCCTAGATCAAATCAAGTGTGAACAGCAAGAACGCCAAGTACCTGCTCAGAGGAGAGTCCGCCGGCAAGGTCTTCCGGGTCAACGAGGACACAGGGGACGTGTACGCTTTGGAGAGGCTGGACAGGGAGAAGATCTCCGAGTACCATCTCACTGCCCTCGTGGTGGACAGGAACACCAACAAGGACCTGGAGTCTCCTTCCAGCTTCACCATCAAAGTTCATGATGTCAATGACAAGTGGCCTGTGTTCACCCACCGGTTTTTCAATGCATCCATGCTCGAGATGTCAACCACGGGTATGTGCCCGGTCTGCCCCTCTCCCCTCTCTCCCCCTCCTCCCCAGCCTGAAGGCACCTCTCCATCTGCAACTTCACCACCTGGGGCCAGGATCAGTGAGCACAGGGCAGTGATTGTGATGGCCCTAGTTATGGGCTGAGCCCTGATCCGGATCATGGACTGAGCCCTGACCCTAGTCATGGGCTGAGCCTTAACCATCAGAGATACACACATTATTACTCTTTAGAGCAAACCCCACCCACAGCTCTCTTAGGACTAACACAACAAGAGCATAGCTTTTGCACGTGAATAATGCCAACGCTGCCACCAAGGCAAGAGTCATCTCCAGGATCCATGCAGGAGTGCGGGGGGACTAGAGCCCTTACCCCAAGGTGTGTCTCCGGCTTGGACCACTAGACTCCGGGAGGTTACTCTTCATTCCTCAACTCTACTCCAAGCCTCCAGGAGGTTCCAGAAAAGGGTTCCCTTCTCCACCCCTTAGTCCAGGGTCCCTGGCCAAGGCCCAGGGACCAGACCGTCTTGTTAAGTATGGAGATCCTGAAGTTCAAGGGAAAAAGAGCTGTGACACCCACCCCTTTGGGGGCCCCTTCCCATTCCCTTGCTTCCACCCTTCCGGGGGAGGAAAGAAGCAGCCCCTCACTCTCCCAGGTTTCTCCTCATGCCCTCAATCAGGCACCCCTCCTTCATGCCCCCATCGATGAAAACCACCTGTTCTCTCTGCCCGCTTCAAAGCTGTCCAGGCTGGGCTCCCACCCCTGCCAGCACTTGGTCCCCACATGGCTCCTCAGGAAACGAAGCAGCCTTTCCTCCCTCCAGACCAGAGGGAGGTGGGTTCAGGGAACACCCTGAGCCCCATCTGCCCTCATCCCAGACGGGGGAAGGGCTGGCAGTCACAAGGCCACAACCCCTGGTCTCTCTCTCCACAGGGACCTCCGTCATCCGTCTGACAGCGGTGGATGCAGATGACCCCACTGTGGGAGACCACACCTCTGTCATGTACCAAATACTGGGAGGAGGCGAACATTTTGGCATTGATAATAATGGTCTGTATGACTAGCCCTCGTGTGGCTTCAGGGGAGGGGAGACTGTTCCAGGCGCAGGCGCTGGGGGAAGTCCAATCTGACAGGTGTCAGCGACCACTGAGCAACACTGTCCTTTGGAGGTGGTCCCTATTGCATGTTAAGACAAGGTGGCTGAGGTTAGAAGGAAGAGACAGGTACCCAAGCCATGGACTCCAATCCTGGGAACCAAGTCAGGACCCAGGCGGGAACACAGGAGCCCGGGGTGAGAGCCGGCTGGCAGCTCCGGTGCAGATTCAGAGAGATCTGGCTTCCACACCCAGCTCTTCTACTCACCTCCTCTGAAGGCCCCAGGCAGGTGAACTAACCTGTCAGCCAGGGTCCCCTCATTGAAAAATGGGGATGCTGACGGTCACCCCGCATGGCAGCTGTGAAGTAGGGGTTAGAGGACGTGTAGAGAGCACTCGGTCATTGTAATTATCCACTCACTGTGGCTTCTCAAACTGTAACAACTGAGTCTTGGGAGCAAGACAGAAGCCCGGTGGGCCAGGCCCGAAGAGACGGCAGACGCTGCGAGGCGCCAAGGCAGGCATCTCTGACCCCGCAGAGCTCTCGCTATACCGAGCCTAGAGGTGGCCTCTTGCTCTTTCTCAACACAGTGCTCAGGGCAGCCAGGGCTGACACTGACCGACCTGTTTGGGCAGCTTTCGCCTCGAAGGGCAGGGCGTGGAGGCAGGGGGTGGCTGACCAGCGTCCCTCAGCCTTGGCTGCACCTGGAATGACCTGGGTGCTTTTAAGTCAGGCGCTCTCCGGAGAGGCCTGGACAGCAGTATTTTCTCCAAGCTCCCCGGGTCACGCGGCTCCTACTGGGACACTTTTTGCAGGACTCATTTACACAAAAAGCAATAACTTGGACCGAGAGGTGCAGGCCAGATACAAGATTGTGGTGGAAGCACGAGATGCCCAAGGCCTCCGGGGGGAGTCAGGCACAGCCACCGTGCTGGTCACTCTGCAGGACATCAATGACAACTTCCCCATCTTCACCCAGTGTAAGCCCTTCCCCTGGGGCTCTGGGAGGGCGGGGGTTGGGATACCCCAGGGACAGAGCTAGGAGCCCCTCTATGTCTTCCTCCACCCCAGGGTGGGCCTAAGGCCCAGGGAAGTCATTTTGGTGAAGGGAGGGGCCCTACACAATTTTCCAGGACTGTCCTACTACCCCCTGACTCAGGACACTGACCCCCCCACAGACAGATTCTCCCCAAAAATGTCTGGCAAGACCTTTTCACACGCCCTGGGTGGTGCTGGGTAGGAAGTCAGAATCTCCTCACTTGTATCCCCATTGCTAAGGTGTAATTCACAGGCTCAGCCACCCCAAGGACCAGCCTGTTTTCCTCAAGTGGCCCCGTTGTATATGGCATAGGCTCCCTGAAAGCAGGACTTACCTCCTTGTCTCTCCTGTCAATGAATAACTCCCCTAGCAAAGTGCCTGGCACACAGTAGGTGCTCAATAATTAGTTGGATGGAAGGAAGGATAGAGCAGAAATCACTTTGCCTTGGGACCCAAAATTCTAGTGGCCTTATTGTCATTATTATTGCCTCACGTCCACTTCCTATAGGAGGATACATCAGGGTAGTAGGAGGGACGATCGCCTTGTCTATCTCATTAACCCAATGCCCTTCGGGGTGTCCTGTTTCCATCAGCCGCATACACATTTATTGTGCCTGAAGACATCCGTGTGGGCAGCCCACTGGGCTACCTGTCTGTTGAGGACCCAGACGAGCCCCAGAACCGGATGACCAAATACAGCATCGTGCAGGGGCAGTTCAGGGACACCTTCAGGATAGAGACGGACCACACCCACAACAAGGGTGTCATCAAGCCCGTGAAGGTTTGCAGGCCTGGGGCAATGGGGACAGGTGCGGGGCTGGGGGCTCCCAGAATGCCCAGAACTTGCACGGGAGCTGCTCCCAGGTCAGAGGCCATCAGAGGTGTGGTCCAGGCCAGCATGGAGCTGGCCATGTGCTCACGGGAACTGGGACAGGGAGCCAGGAGGGAAGGGTTGGCGCTTCAGGCTGGGTTACCCCGAAGCAGACCGTGAGGCCAGGTCTTGGGTGTAAATAGTTTATTTGGAGGGTGATCCCAGGAAGCTCTGGGGGCAGAGACACACAAAAATGAGGAAGATGATGCTGGGCTCCTTAGTGAGCAGGTTCTCACTGTGGACAATGGGGCGCAGTCCCACTGGACACATCTGGGGGACGGTTGCCTCGGAGTTGCAGCGGCTGAGGGTGAGCTAGGGTGTGGACTGAGGGCTGCTGCTGGGGGCATGGCCTCCCCGGCATTTCCAGCCTGCCCCGGGCACCACCCACCGGAGCACCGATGGACTTACAGTGTGCACGGCAGAAAGCCCCCAGCTCATGAGGAAACAGTGAGCGCTGGGGGACATCCACAGTCACTGGCAGTGGCTGCTGCCAGCCAGAGCAGTCGGAGGGACTGAATCTGAAGGAGGGAGGAAGGTCCTGCCAGGGGCACAAAGTGCCTCCAGAATGTCCATGCAGAGGACTGGAGGCCTCAGTCAGCGATGATCCACCTCAGATGGGACATTCCAGAACCCTTCTGCCCGAGGCAGACCTCTCCTGAGTCTGTCTCTGGCCCAGCCCTGCGCTAGGGACTGCAGACAGCCAAGGGCATCAGTCAGCCTCCATGGTACCAAAGTTCTCGGTGAGCAGGGAAGCCATGCAAAGACAAAAAGGGTAGGGGAGGTCAGTGCTACAGCAGCCCGCACGGGGACAGTCTCCTGTGTCAGGAGGGGCCGGGAGGGGCTCTGAGTGAACACCTGATTGCCCTCGAACTGGCTTCGGCAGGGGCGAGAGTAGTAGGTGGGCAAGGGGAGATTCTCGAGCAGAAACACACGAGAAGATCATCCCTAAGGAGCTGTGGCTGCAACCACTAGTCTTTGACCCCTTGGGAGCATGACCGGGGCTGACCCTGTGTGCCCCCAGGACTCGGAACACAGCCAGACATAGACAGAGCCAGGCTGGCAGGTGCGGCTGCGAAGCCACTGAGATAGAACGACAGAACGGGGGCAGCTGAAGACAGCCAGACCCAGCCACTCCCTTGATGGCCTTGGAAATATCAGTTCTCCAGGCTTCAGGCCTCTCACCTATAAAACGGGTATCACCCCAGAACTACGTCGCAGGATTGCTGTAAAGACCACGTGCCACATGCCTGGCTCTGAACAGGGGCTCACCGAACTTTCCCTATTCCCCCCACCCCCCGCCGCAGCCCCTGGACTATGAACACATCCCGTATTACACCTTCACCATCGAGGCCACGGACCCCACCATCAACCTCTACTACTCGAACAACCCCTCTGGCAGTAACAAGGCCCGCGTCACCATCAATGTCACAGATGTGGACGAGCCCCCTGTCTTCCAGCAACCCTTCTACCACTTCCAGCTGCAGGAGAACCTGAAGAAACCTCTGATCGGCTCAGTGGTGGCCAAGGACCCTGACGCCACTCAGCGGAGCATTGGGTAAGAAGGGGGTGATGAAGGTGGTGATCGTGACAATCTTGACCTTGAGGTTCTTCTGCCTGCTGGACTGAGACCAGGAGTCAAAGGAGAAACCTGCTTCTCCCAGCACGTATGTGGGAAATGGCAGAGACGGGACCAGTAGCCCCATCTCTTCCACTGACCCATGTGGCTGCGTGGGCTCTTGTCCTGCCTGAGCACCCACCTAACCCAAGCCATCAGAGCTGCTCGACCTCGAAGGGCCTGTTCTTTGGACCCTGGCTCCCGCAGGCCCAGTCTAGCGAGATCTGATGGTCGAGAGGGCAACCAAACAGATAATATATGTGAATCCTCTTCACTAAACATGCTTTTTGGAAAGACAGCTACCCAAAACCATTAGAGGAATAAGCGTTCACTTCACAGAGGATCAACACAGGGATCAACAAAGAAACACCGGTAGACCCCACCCCCCGATCACGCTTCACCAAACTCCTGTTGGATGTGGCCCTGCCACACTTCCCTTCACAAGCACACAAACATTGAGATACACTTGTGGCGGATTTGTTGTGTGCTTGTCTGATTTTGGTGTTTGTTTAAAACAAATTTTTTTGGACTATACCATGCCCATTTCATCACTATGTGTTCCTCTGTCTCTACTAGACTCCTCTCTTCTATCCTCTGGGACAAAAGATAGAGTTCTAACTCTTACTTCCTAGAGGCACTTGACATTGGATAGTAAACACGAATTTAATCCAATCTCATTTTATTCCAAAGGAGTAGCCAGCTGTGCCAGCAGCATTGAAATGACTCATCGTTTTCTGATCTTCCTTGTACACCAAGCTCCTGTATGTACCTGAATCTATTTCTGAATCCTCTGTTCTATCGATTCCGTGGCTTTTTGTTTCATTGTAGCAGCTTTACACTGAAACTTAGTGCGTCTAAGGCAAGCCCTTCACTCACTGGTTTGTTGTTGTTGTTGTTGTTTTACTTTACATAATTTTTTAAAAGATTTTATTTTATTTTATTTTAGAGAGAGGGGAAGGGAGGGAGAAAGGGAGAAAAACATCAATTAGTTGCCTCTCACACACCCCCAACTGGGATCAGGGCCTGCAACCCAGGGATGTGTCCCAACCAGGAATCGAACCGGTGACCTTCTGCTTCCCGAGAGGATGCCCAACCCACTGAGCCACACCAGCCAGGGCTACTTTACATAATTTTATGCACTCCAAAACATTCTTTTTTCCATATGAACTTTCAAATTCTTCATCAGGTTAAAAAAAAAAAAACATTGGAATTCTAATGAGAATTGTGTTTACATATCAGTTTTGGAGGAGTTAATGTTTCCATGTTGTCAGGTCTTCTCATGAAGGACGAAACGTGGCCCTCCATTTGAGCCACATCTCGTAAGTTTGGGGTCTACAGTTTCCATAGCCATTCTATTCTGAACGGTCTGTGATGATCACTGGTGTTCGCTGATCCAAGGGTTTACTCAGAGATTTTTTCTTTTCCACGTGCAAGTGGTAGGGTATTTTGTATTTTTGCTTTAACTTGTTCTGTGATACAATACAATGGTATTTGTGTTCATTTTTCCCTCGAATATTTTGTGTGTATATATACAATAATGTTTATATTGTTAACAAAGGTTTATAACTATTTGTAACCTTTATCCCCACGACATCATCCAGTTCACGCAGCTTACACATTCTGCCTTCGATTCCGCATTGCCCAGCGTTAAGTTTACCAGTCCCGTATTGATGTCATTTGTGTTTGTCTGATGAATTTTCCACCCTTTCAACTTTTCTAGGTTTTTTGGCACTAGGTTGTCTTTCAAAAATACAATGCAGTTGGCTTTGCTTTTTCATCTAAACTGGGATGCTTTGTGTTTAATCTATTCACATTTTATCATAAATTATATGTTCCATTTTACTTCTTTTATCTTGATGTACGTAGACTTGAAATTCAAAAGTGTTGACAGGATATACCTAAATATTGACCTCATTTTAAGACTATGCCTAACATCAACTGCCTCTTCTAATCTGTCGACACGGGCCTTTCCCCAGGTCCAGGAAAGTTTACTCTTATTGTATCTTTTGTTTCTTCTGTTCCATCTGTTCTGAAGTTTTTGTCAGTAGAGGCAAATATTCCAAATGTATGTGTTATCATCGCATTTTTTCCTCTCTCTTTTCATCTATTCTTACCTTTTTCTTTTAATTTCTGGAAGAACTGTTCGAACTTTTACTTCATGAATTTAATTCTCTTTCACTCACTTCTTATGTCTTCCAGCTCTTTCTTTATTTCTTCCTGGGTCTTCCCCAACTATCTCTTCATCCATCACAAAAAAACAATCCCAGCTCCAGGGCAGCGGATCACAGTGCCGCCTGCCGCAGCCCTAAGAGTCCTGCTGGTGGGGTCTCAGGCACCGCTCTCAGCCCGGGACGGCGCCGTCGCTAAAGTCCGAGGGATCACCTCACTACTCTGAACCCCTCTGGACGGTAGGGCATGATGGGCAGGGAGAGGAAGACGAGGAGGATGCAAAGGACAGATCCTGAAGGGCTTTGTCTCTCATGCTAGGAATCTGGACTCAGC
This sequence comes from Anoura caudifer, assembly GCA_004027475.1. Lineage (NCBI taxonomy): Eukaryota > Metazoa > Chordata > Mammalia > Chiroptera > Phyllostomidae > Anoura > Anoura caudifer. The sequence goes on from PVKU01007322.1 coordinate 76,497, forward strand.
AAAGAATAGAAAGTCATGAATCTCTTTCCCCCGAGCAGATACTTCATCCGCAGGACCAGTGACAAGGGCCAGTTCTTCCAAGTAAACAAGCAGGGAATCATTTTCAACAGCAAAGAACTGGACAGAGAAATCTACCCCTGGTATAACCTGACTGTGGAGGCCAAAGAACTGTATCCTAATGGTGAGTAGCCCTGTCTGCCAGGGCACCTTTGCTCCTTCCCCTCATTCATTCAAAATTGGCACAATCTGTCCTGGTGGGTCTCTGGAGGGAGTAGAAGCTCCTACTGAAGTGCCACTGGGCTGGACACTACGGAGCCTTCATCCCCAAGTGTGGAGAGAGCAGGAACATACATATCCTCTGAGACTTTGTTGTAAGGGCCAAATGCCAGACCCCAGACCGAATCAGAATCTCACGCACAGTACAGTTTAAGCAGCACAGCTAATAAACAGGATGCCAATGTCCCTCCAGTGAGAATCACCTAGGGCACCTCTCAAGTATAGAGCTTCTCAGAGCCCTCCCTGGAGGTTCAAGTCCAGCGAGCCGGAAATGGGACAAAGGAATATGCATTAAACAAGTGCCAAACGACCCTTATTATCATGGATTTTGGATTACCATGTTTGAGGGCTCTTTATGTTCCAGTTAGTTTATAATATTTGTATAAAATCACATCCTGCATTTTTACTTCACCTGATTCCAGAACCATTTTCTCATGGTACTAAAATGTCTTTTTCTTAATTACATTTTTAAATGTAATTTACATGGGCATTATAAATGGCTCCATAGTCCATTCTTTTAAAGTGGTATAATTTATTAACCCAATCTCACTTAGATTGTTTACCTTTTAAATCATTTTGTAATTAATTAATTTAATAAATCATACTTGTTTAAATTAATGTAATTACTTAATCAAATCATTGGATTTGTTTAATGATTACTCAATTCAATTAATTTGATTAAAATCATTTTAAATTCACTGAGGTTGCCTTTTTGCTCTTGCAAATAATTCAAGCACCCTTGTGCATGAAGCTTGACCCCTACCTCTTCCACTCCATTCATCCGGAACGCCACCCCTGGCTTCTCCTGGAGGTCCACAGACCCCTCTCCCTGTTAAAAGGGCACCCCTCCAGGAATCCCCACCCACACACCATCTGAGCTACCTGAGGTGACGAGTCCTTTCCCCCTTCAGGGAGCCCCACAGGCAAAGAATCCATTGTACAGGTCCACATCGAAGTTCTGGATGAGAATGACAACGCGCCGGAGCTCGCCCAGCCCGATGCTCCCAAAGTGTGTGAGAATGCTCCTCAGGGCAAGGTGAGTCTGGCTCGGGTGGGAGGCAAGGTGCTGCCCGCCTGGGATGGGCTTCGGAGCAGCACCTCCCACCCACGGTCAGCTGCTTAATGTAATCTGCACAGTGGCCTTGAGGAAAGGTGACATTATCCCCACTTCATAGATGGAGAAACTAAGGTTCAGAGAAAATACATGGAGCCGGGGCCGGGGGGGGGGCGCGGAATGGTACAAAGAATATCTTTGTGGAGATGATTTAAGTTAGTGTTGCAGGTGAGAGGCAGCCATGGTCAAGTCTAAACCCCAAGCCCCCATCGCTGAACCCCAGGCCACCCCAACACCATCGCTGACCACCCCCCCATCTTCTGCACTCCAGCTGGTGGTGCAAATCTCAGCCACAGACAAAGACATAACACCAATGAACGTGAAGTTCAGATTTTCCCTGGGCACTGAAGACAGCAACTTCACCCTCACGGATAATCACGGTATGTGCACATGAAAGTAGTCAGCCTGGTCTTGGGGGGTCAGGGGTGGGCCTATTTGAGTCTTGATGTACCAGGGCCAAGGGTCAAGCCAACTAAGTGGGGGCAGGCCCTCACTGGGGGTTCATGTTATGGCATACTTTGCACAACTTCCGCCACGTATCTTGTCGGTCTATGCAACGGTCAGAGGTGCCCTGGCCAAACCGCCAAGTCCCCACAGCCTGCCATTCCCCCATAAGGTGCTAAGTGCACAGAATAAACAGGGTGCGGATAGCTCCACCCATGAACTAGCTAAGCGACTCCTCTCACATGGAATCTCTGAGCTCAGCACGACTACAAATTACTCTGTGACATGGTACTTCGAGGTCACTCCCAAAGAGTCACAGCCAGAAATGTGAAATTCAAAATGCCAAGGACACAGAAAACTTTGTCTTAATTCAATTACAGTAATTACTTACCACCAAGGGGGCCTGGGACAGAATCTGGTCCACCAATCACAGCCCAGAGAGTGCAGGGATGTCTGTAGCAGCCAATCAGAGCCTCCGACACATCTGGGCTTAGGAGCCCGACCCCGCTGAGTTGATTGAATTCCAGCAGCCAACAGTAGACAGGTTTCCATAGCTTCAGCAGCTTCCTCAGAAAAACAGAAAAAAAAAATTTCCCTTAAATCTAAATAGAGCAATCCTTCACCCAGCACGGGGAGGAATCCCTGCCTTTTCCTGACTAACAAAACTGTTGATGAGGATCCCTGTATGGAAACGGCCATTGCAACCGCTGGGGAAGGCAGGAAGTGGGGTCTCGGCGAGTGGGGTCAGAGCCAGAGGACCAGCCACAGCCTCCTTCCTGTGGGATGGGGAAGGCGGCCATGACGTGCTGACAATCAATGACATGCCATCCATGCTCCGCTGTCTTTATTACTAATAATGTGGCAAAAATACCCACCACCCCCTCCCCAAGGCCTGCCTCAATCCCACTTCACAGGGGGTCTGCAATAGCGTAGAAAGCTTCAGTGCTACCCAAAGACACCCAGGTGCAAGCAGGAGGCGAGCTTGTTGGTCTTGGACTCGCTGAGAGTACAAATGTCCCGCCATGGCATTAAATGAGGATAGTGAGAAACCTCTCATTTCTCCCATAAAGTGTCAATGCACACGGTGTCTACTCTCAATTGTAATAGACAAGGCAACTTCATAATGCAATAGAACCGGCTTTCATTTGAAATCCAGAGATGGCCCCCTTTGCTTTCGGCTGCATTTCTGAGCGGGCTGACCCTACACAGCTGGTCAAATTCCCCCTCCTGGACCCACCCCTGACCAGCAGCATCACGACCTCTCAGGGAACCTACAAAAGGCACATTACTTGACCTCTGCCTGAAGCCACTGAATCAGAAGTGTGGAAAGAGGGGCAGGGAGGAAAGGGAAGGTGGAAGAGGTGGGGAGGGATTGTGAAACTGTCAGTTTAGCAAGCTCCCTGGGGAGTTCTGTGCATGAAACCATTGATGGGAGCTAGGAGGGAGGGCCAATATTTGGGCCAAAGCACAGTTCCAATTCCAGCCTGCCTCAAACCTTCTCAATTCTGTACGTAATCATCCCCTCAGCGCCCCCGGGAACATAAGCATTGTTTTCAGTTTCTAACCAATTTGCAAGGATAACAGCAAGAACCTCAGAAGTTAGTCTGATGCTAAAAGACTTTTTAAAACTTCGTTTCCCCCTTGATTACTTGTCAAAGCTTGAAATAATACATTCATTAATGGAGCTGAAAGAGAGTCACCTATTATTAAGGTAAAGTTAGGGAGGAAGGGGTCAGGCTTATCAGTTGCCCACAGAAATGGAAAGCAAGGATTTTACATTCTGGCCAAGTCATTCTTAGTAGCTAAGTCCAAGTTGCTGCCCCAAATATCCCCTCTCTGGAGGAACAGACTTGTGCTCAAATGGCTGAAACATAAGGCAGGGGATGGAAAGGACACAGAAGTACCCAAGGTGGCACATGGCTGGCACAATCAGGGAGGACTCCCTGGAGGAGGAAGGCCACTGTCAGTGTGGACAAGGGGACGGGCACTCCAGGCAGCACAACCTAACTCTGAGGCCCTGCTGCTTCCAGATAACACGGCCAACATCACAGTGAAGTACGGGCAGTTTGACCGGGAGCACACCAAGGTCCACTACCTGCCCGTGATCATCTCGGACAACGGGAGGCCCAGCCTCACAAGCACCAACACGCTGGCTGTGATGGTGTGCAAGTGCAACGAGCGTGGCGAGTTCACCTTCTGTGAGGAGGTAGCTCCCCAGGTGGGCATCAGCATCCAGGCGCTGGTAGCCATCTTCCTCTGCATTCTCACCATTGCAGGTCAGTGCCCAGGAGGGTGGGGCAGGGACACTGAGGGGCTGCTCCAGAGGAGGAACAGGCCAGGGTCCCAGCCCCAGTCCGGCCTCCAGCCCAGTGCAGCCCTGGGCCAGCTCCCTGCCCCAGGCCGCAGTGGGAGGTGGGACTGCCAGCTCCACCTCCCTGGCTGCCTGAGGATGGGGGTGGATGAGGGGCAAGTGAGGGAGGTGGTTTGAACTTATTGTGGGCCAGGCACTGTTCTACGAATTTATTTACATGAAACTTATTTTGAAAACAGAGGATCCCGTTCATCTTTTGGAAAGAAATGCAGAATTTAAAAACTTCTCGTTTAGATTCTCTCTGGGAGCTCTTGTCCCTTTCCTAGGATTCCTCCTGCCTTGCTTTCTTTTTTCTTGTTTGGGTCCCCAAAATTTTAGGAGCATTTTGGACAAGGATTGGGATGCAAGGGGTTTATTTGGGAGGTGTCCCAGGAAGCCCAGAAGGAAAAGGAGGCATGAGATGGGGGAAGGAGGCGGTGGATAAAGGGTGCATTTTCACACAAGTTACCACTGTGGGTCACTGGGCCTTCCTCCCCCTGGGGCCTGGGGGAGCAGCATGGCACTCACAGCTGCTGTTCACCCACCAACTCCCACCAGCTGGGTGGGGGGCTCCTCCTAGAGGTGCAAATTCTCCTATGCTTCACCTGCCATGGATGGGGTCCCCCAGAGGACACCAGCAGGCAGCCAGAGACCAGCCTGTGCACTGCAGGGATGGGGCCCCCATGACCACCCCAGGCCTTTCCTGCTGTGAGCCCCCCCCAAGAGGGCCCTTGCCCTCTTCTGTGCTCCAGAAGAGTGTGCTCCTCTTCCGGGGGGCTCCTGTGGCTGAGGGTTCAGACCCAGGTTCCCCCGAGGAACAATGAGTAATAATAAGGACAGTAGCATCGCCACCACACACAGAATCGCACCAACCTTAGAACCACCTTACCAGACATAAACAGAGCAGAGATGTCATCATTTCCACTTCACAGATGAGGGAGCTGAGGATCAGAGAGGGTGTCCCAACTTTACTTGTGTATGTAAGGGTTTGTTCAGTAACTCAAGGCTAGAAGGACAGAGGCTGGGGGATGGCCTGAGTCTAATTTCAGGAGCTGCTGCTTGCACCACACGGCCCAGCCCTGCTCAGGGGTGAGAGACTCTCACACGCCCTCCCCCCTCAGAGCCCTGAGCAGGGTCGGTGTCGACACCACTGCCTGGCCATTTGATCCTGCAAGTCCCTCAGCCTCCCTGAGCTGTTTGCTTAACACTAACGTGGAATACGAATCCCTACCCTGGGTGGGATAACGTAAAAATGTGCCGATCGTATGCCAGCATGTATGCAGCAGGCGCTCATGGGTGGCTGCGGCTGCTGCAAGGAGCACGTGTCTGCCAGCACCACCGTTATCCGTCCCAAAGCCACAGCTCCGAATCTGGGCACTCCAAATCCCATCCCCATCTCTGCCCTGAGCACTGGCCTGCTGGTCCTCAGAAGGGACAGAGGGCTTGCCACAGTGGTATGAGAAGGGAAGGGATGAGGATGCAGGCCATGAGGCTGGGACTGAAGGAGAGAATGACCTTGAGGGAGGCCCACTCTGTGCCTCTCTCCCTCCCACTGGGCCAGTGGCTGGGAGAACCAGCCAGGACCATACTGGGGCAAGGTGGGGCAGAGACTCCCACCCACAGAAGTGGGGAAGGGGACCCTCCAGAGTCTGGACCAAAGCAAGTCAGTGTGGGGCTGGGGTGTCACTGGCAAGTCAGACGAATTCCCAGGGGAGAGGAGGGTGCAGGGGAAACCCAGAGGGTCAGGGCCAGCTGGCGGCTGGGCCTCGTCTGACTCCCTCTAACCGCTTGCTGCTCGCAGTGATCAGCCTCCTCATCTTCCTGCGGCGGCGGCTCCGGAAGCAAGCCCGTGCCCAAGGCAAAAGCGCTCTGGAGATCCACGAGCAGCTGGTCACCTACGACGAGGAGGGTGGCGGCGAGATGGACACCACCAGCTACGACGTGTCAGTGCTCAACTCCGCGCGCCACCGTGGAGCCAAGCCCCCGCGACCCGGGCGGGACGTGCCGCCCGCAGTGTACGCGCAGGTGCAGAAGCCACCGCGGCACGTGCCCCTCGCCAAGCACGGGGAGCCCGGGGACATGGCCGCTGTGATCGAGGTGAAGAAGGACGAGGCGGACCACGACAGCAGCAGCCTGCCCTACGACACGCTGCACCTGTTCGACTACGAGGGCTCCGAGTCCATCGCCGAGTCCCTTAGCTCCCTGGGCACCCACTCCTCCGACTCCGACGTCGACTACGACTTCCTCAACGACTGGGGGCCCAGGTTCAAGATGCTGGCGGAACTGTACAGCACGGACTCCCGGGAGGAGCTAGGGTATTAGGGGCTGTGAGCCTCTGGGCCTGGGGACCCAAACCCCTGCAGCCCCAGCCACTGGACACCAGGTCCTGAGTTACAGCACTGATGTCCCAGCCCAGCAGCTCCTCCTGGTGGGCCCCAGTGACCTCACCACCTTGTGTCCCTGAAAGTCCGGGAACACACTTCAGGGATGGCCACCCCGAAAATGCTGGAAAACCCAAGCTGGTGTTCTGTCTGGGCTTGGGTGTCCACGTAACCCTGTCACCAGGGACCACAGGTCTAACTCAGAGACTTTTTCTCTGGCTCCTCAAAGAGCTTATGTTCAGCTTCCAGGGAGAGGCCTTCCCCTGAGGTCCCTAAACCCTTTGGTGATGCTGGCAAGGCCCTGGCACCTGTCTGCCTGGGAGCAACGGGCAGGACAGCATAACCTGTGGGTGGCACTTCCTGCAGCCCAGTCCAAACGGAGCTGGGACTGAGCATCATGCCTGCCCTGCTGCAATTTCCTCACACCTCCCAAGTCCCGCCCCCACATACACACACACTCCTAGGCCCTCCCCAGGCCTGTCAAGAGGAAGGAAGGGGCCCCTGACAGCTCCCGACTTCAGGTCCTCAGGCAACCTCACTTGCCTGCCACCCCAGTATCTGCACTGCACTGAGCTATGAAAATTCAACTGAAGTAGGGAAATGGCTGGCTGAACCTTATAGCAACTGTGAATTCATCTTGGAGGGACAGTGGAGACCACGTGTGACAGATCATAGGGCCACCTCCACACCCACACCCTCACCCTCCGGAGAGGGCCTCGAGTAGTGGTGACCCCAATGTGAGACTCACTGACGCTAGTCTGGCCTGGGAAGTGAGAGCAGATGCTCCCAAGCACAGCACCTTTTCCCGTCTCTGCCTCACCTGGTCATTCCTGCATGCTCGCTCTCCTCCTCATCTCTTGACTAAGAGGCACTCAAGATATAACCCACAGCAACCAGCAACTCCGGACAATGTCCAAACCCAAATATCACTGCACAATGGAGCCAGGCCATCTGCCTTTACACCCTGTTGTTGCCACATCTCAGGGAACCCCAGCAGGGCCCCACCCCTCAGGCAACCCCCGTGGAAGGCACGGCCTCTGCCCTACCCAAGCCCTGTGGTCCTCTGTGCCTCTCCCTCTTCCAGCCACACGTGGCACACTCCACAGCAAACACACCAGTGGGGAAGGAGGCAAACCCTCCAACTCACCTTGGCCGTGACTGAGGCCCCCACTCTGGCAAGGCCCCTCCCTCATCAGGGGATTGTAGATAACACTGACTATTTTTAACCAATCACTAGCTCCTTATAATTTTTGTTACTAATAGTACTTACACATTTCTAGCTCTCACAAACATATAAAATAAGATTTTTTTTTTTTTGCATAATAAGGTTGCTATGTAGGTTAGCAATTTTAATTCAGGTGTTTTAGTTGAATAAACCAATTCCTGTAACCTTCTATTTCCTATAATTGCCATGACTGCTCTAGGGGTAATGACTGTGTATCGGCCACACTGGTGCATGAGACGTACTGTATTTTTATATAGACCTAAATAAAGATCTTGAGATTCTTCCATTTCGAGAGCTGAGAGTGTACGCGTGAAACACACACCACCGCCGCCATCATCACCACGATCGTCAACAGAACCCAAGGAGCAAGGGGACATTTGCCAACAGGATTTCAGAAACACTCACCATGGAAAAGGGATTGCAGTGGATGATGACAAGGGACACCTAGTCCAGCCCCCTGTCCTCCCAGAGGCCCATACCACCACCCAGCTCCGTACATGCCCCCAGTCCCACCCTGCACCCCAGCAAGGACCTCTGGAGGCTGAAGCCGAGATATCATTTCCGCTTGGCACATGAAGAGCTGGGGGTGGCGGGGAGATAAGTCAGCAAGGAGGGAGGAGACCGATTTCCAATTCGTTGGTTGACAACAGTAAGCAGCTGGCATATTATTGGCATGTGTGGGCCCCAACACTGGGATCCTGGCTGGGAAACCTCACAATTGAAAGGAGCAGCGGATGCCTTCATGGCGGACTCAGGTCTTGAATCGTGGCCTGGGGGCAGGGATAAAGCCCACTTCAGCACGGCCCCTGCTCCGTGACCCCTGCCAGCACAGGGTCCAGAGCAGCGTGTCCCCGGGAATGGTATTTTGCAAATTATGCTCTACACAAACACTGCCTTTTGAAGCTCTTGGGGATCAAGTGTATCTCAATTCCAATTTTTTGCTCTAATTTCCTTTGTGATTTCTTTCTTTCTTTTGATACAATAGTCATTTAGGAATCTATTGTTTAATTTCCACATCTTTGCGAATTTTCCAGATTTCATTCTGTGACTGATTTCTAACTGATTCATAGTTTTTTATCATTTCCATCCTTGTAAATTCACCAAGACTCGTTTCATGCCATGACCTATGGTTCACGCCGGTGGACGTCCCAGGTGTGAGAGGAGCATGCGCCCTGCTGTGCTGTGCGGTGTGTCCTACAGATGCCTCTGAGGGTTTGTAGGTTGTTCAGGCCTTTCATCTCCTCGTCGACTTCTGCCTCGGAGTCTATCCATCACTGAAAGTGGGTGCTGAGATCGACTGTTACTCTAGAAGTGTCTGTTTCCCCTCACTTCCATCAGCGTCCGCTTTGCATATTTTCAGTGCCTGTTGGTCGGGGCCTGGAAATTTACAATGACTGCATCTTCCTGACAGGGTGACCTTTAGCATTATAAAAGGTACCTCTTGCATCCAGGGACAATTTTTGTCTGGAAATCTATTTTGTCTGATATTAGAATAGTCATTCCAGCTCTCTTTCGGTTGCTGTGTATATGGTATATTTTCTTCCATCTTTTACCTAGTTGTCTTTTTTCATAGTGTGTCTTCTGTGTACAAAATATGGTCGGATTGTGGTGGTTTACCCATCCTATCAAACTCTGTTTTTTTTTTAAGATTTTATTTATTTTGTAGAGAGAGGGGAAGGGAGGGAGAAAAAGACAAAGAGAAACATCCATGTGTGAGAGAAGCATTGTTGCCTCTTGCACGGCCTCCCCCGGGGACCTGGCCCAAAACCCAGGCACACGCCCTGACTGGAAAGGGAACCAGCCACCTTTTGGTCCGCAGGCTGGTGCTCAACCCACTGAGCTACACCAGCCAGGGCACCAATCTATGCTTTTTGATTGGAATGTTTAACCTTTTTCTGTTTAACATAATTACCAATAAGGTAGGATTTATGTCTGCCATTCTACTATTTGTTTTTCTATATCTTACATTTTTTGTTCCTCTATTATCCCAATACTGTCTTCTTTTATGTTAAATATTTTCTTTTTTAAAGTATAGTATGTTATTACAGTTGTCCCAATTTTTCCCCCTTTGCTCCCCTCCACCTGGTACACCCCTTCCCTCCAGCAAGCCCCCCCTTAGTTCATGCCCATGGGTCATGCATCTAAGTTCTTTGGTTTCTCCATTTCCTATACTATTCTTCACATTCCCCTGCCTATTTTTTAATATATTTTATTGATTATGCTATTACAGTTGTCCCATTTCTCACCCATCATTCCCCTCCACCCTGCACACACCCTCCCACCCACATTCCCCCCCCTTAGTTCATGTCCATGTGTCATAAGTTCTTTAGCTTCTACTTTTCCCACACTATTCTTGCCCTCCCCCTGTCTATTTTCTACCCGCCATCTATGCTACTTATTCTCTGTACCTTTTTCCCCTTCTCTCCTCCTCCCACTCCCCTGTTGCTAACCCTCCACGTAATCTCCATTTCTGTGTTTCTGCTCCTGTTCTTTAGTTTGCCTTTGTTTTAGGTGTGGTTGTTAATATCTGTGAGTTTGCTGTCTTTTTACTGTCCTATTTTTTATCTTCTTTTTCTTAGATAAGTCCCTTTAACATTTCATATAATAAGGGCTTGGTGATGATGAACTCCTTTAACTTGACCTTATCTCAGAAGCACTTTATCTTCCTTTCCATTCTAAATGACAACTTCACTGGATAGAGCAGTCTTGGATGGAAGTCCTTGACCTTCATGACTTGGAATACTTCTTTCCAGCCCCTTCTTGCCTGTGAGGTCTCTTTTGAGAAATCAGCTGACAGTCTGATGGGAACTCCTTTCTAGGTGATTGTGCTCTTATCCCTTGCTGCTTCTAGAATTCTCTCCTTCATTTTAATCTCGGGTAATATAATTATGATGTGCCTTGGTGTGTTCCTCCTTGGGTCCAACTTCTTTGGAACTCTCTGAGCTTCCTGGACTTCCTGGAAGTCTATTTCCTTTGCCAGATTAGGGAAGTTCTCCTTTATTATTTGTTCAAATAAGTTTTCCACTTGTTGCTCTTCTTATCCCCCTTCTGGTACCCCTATAATTCAGATGTTGGGACATTTCAAGATGTCCTGGAGGTTCCTAAGCCTCTCATTTTTTTGAATTCTTGTTTCTTCATTCTTTTCTGTTTGGTTGTTTGTTTCTTCCTTCTGGTCCACTCCATTGATTTCAGTCCCAGTTTTCCTCCCATCATTATTGGTTCCCTGTGCATTTTTCGTTTCACTTATTGTAGCCTTCATTTGCTCATCTAATTTGTGACCGAAATCAACCAATTCTGTGAGCTTCCTAATTACCAGTGCTTCAAGCTGTGCATCTGATAGGTTGGCCATCGCTTGGTCGCTTAGATGAATTAGCTCTGGGGCTTTGATCTGTTCTACCACTTGAGCCATTTTTGGTTTTGTTTTGTTGTTGTTGTTTTTTTTGGTCTGGTAGTGGCTCTTACGTAGTGAGGGGCAGAGCCTTAGGTGTTCCCCAGGGTGGGGCAACCCAGTTGCTGGGTTGTGATGCTAGATGTTGGGGCAGGACCCAAGAGGGAACAATGGTGCTTGCTCTGCTCTCTCTCAGATTCCAGTCCCTTCCACCGCTTTCCCCAAGCAAATTGGGCCCTTCTGGTACTGATTTCCCTGTGGGTGGGCTTGTGGTACATTGTAGGACCCTGTGGCTCTAACAAACTCTCCTGTGAGGCTGGGATTCTCTCCCAGCACCTCAACCCCCACAAGTGTTTTCAATCGGTGCTTTAAGGCTTTATTTCCCGGTGCTGGGGCCCCGCTTTGCGTGGTCTGTCTTGCTGCCCATTTTTGCCTGGTTTATCTGCGTGCGAATGTGTGACCACAGTCAGCTGCCTTGTGCACCTCACTTGGTCTGCTCGTTGCCTCCCCATGCTTGGTAACCACCACCTGTGCACCTGGGGTGTGCTGACCGCTGCCTGTGCACCTGGGGTGTGCTGACCGCTGCCTGTGCACCCAGGATCACTAGCCAATGCTTTTTCCTGCCATGACCCCTCTCCCCCCGCCACCAACTCCACCCCTCTTACTGGTCTGGGTGAATCATTGTCGGACTTCCATACAATTCAATTTTCTATTTGTTCTGGTTGGGGTTTTTTTGGTTCTATATTTTTGTTGTCCTTAATCTTGGTTGTGAGAGGAGGCACAGTCCACCTACACCTTGATCTTGGCTGGAAGTTTCTAAATATTTTCTAGTGTAGCATTTTAATTATCTTGTCAAATCTTTTACTCTATTTTTTTAGTTATTTATAATCCTCAGGTTCCCCTGAGGACTATAAAATTGAACCAACTTAATGCAAAACTTTGCTCCTAGCCTGGCCAGTGTGTCTCAGTGGGCTGGGCATCATCCCACAAAGCTATAGGTCACTGGTTTGATTCCTAGTCAGGGCACATGCCTGGGTTGCAGGTTTGTTCCCTGATCGGGGAGCATATGGGAGGCAACCAATCAATGTTTCTCTCTCGCATTGATGTTTCTCTCCCTTCCTTACCCTCCTCTAAAAATAAATAAATAAAATCTTTCTAAAAAAGCTTTGCTCCTATACAGCTCAACTACCACCATTCCTTTGTGCTACTTGACAAGAAATGGCCGCTAATCCTATTGAGGAAACTTTGTATGTGATGAGTTGTTTCTCTCTTGCTGCTTTCAATATTCCTCTGTCTTTGATTTTTCAATAGTTTCATTATGCTGTGTCTATGATAAATTCTAAGATAAATTCTTATTTTACTTCGAGTTCACTGAACTTCTTGGATGTGTAGAGTTATATTTTCATCAAACTGGGAAGTTTGGGACCATTATT
>PVKU01007323.1:0-89252 GCA_004027475.1 Anoura caudifer
CACTCTGTGGTGTGCTCCCTGAGAGGGTCCCAGGCCAAAAAACTAGGGCTCACTTCTTTGACTTCTCAGGTGGCTGGGTACCACTTAGTGGGCTAGTACCAGTTGCTGGCCCACCACTTACACATGTGTTGTCCTATGGGGTCCTCAGAACAACCCATGATATAGGCACCCCCGCCCCAGCCTGCAGCCTTCTGGCCTAGCCTGTGGAAACACACGGTTTTACAGAGGAGGAAACTGAGGCTTAAAGAGGTTAAGAAATGTGCCCGAGCTCCTGCAGCCAAATTCAAACTCAAGTCTGTCCAACTCCTACTACCACACTGCACAGCAGTCCTTCCGACCACAGCCTGTCACAAATGAGTCCAAACAGCAAATGCAGGGGGTCTAGCAGCGAAGCTTGATCCCTCTCTTCCGGAGGCCACACCCATTGCCTTGCGGGGATTCCACTGCCTCCGGTTCCCCCACCAGGAGCAAGGTCTTCTGAGAGGCAAGGGTGTGAGCGCCCAGACCCCTGGTTGCCAATCTGCATCAGCCCAGGTGTCGGGCTGCCGGCCCCCCGGCTGTGCTTGGAAAGCGGGCTCTGTGAAGGCCTTCCAGAAACACGGGGCCTCAGCAGCCTCCGAGGCTCATCGGAAACACAGGAAATCCTTCCCTGGAGCACCTGTGTGGGGATAGCACAGCCCTGGGAGAGCTGCCACACCCAGTGACTCCGGGGAGACAACGCACAGTTCAGATGGAGGCTTGTGGCCTGAAGCCACAGGCTCCTCTTGCCTGAGTTTCAAAGCCGGACCTTGCCTGCCACAGGCCACCCAGACAGCCTCCTTCTGGGGCAGGATTCCCTTTCAAGTGGCTCCTGCTAACATCCCTTTTCTGTTTAAAAAGTTCCAAAGAGGGGAATCCCTGGATTATGGACTTCAAAAAAAGCGGGGGAGGGAGGGTTGGTGAGGGGAAAGCCACATACCAGGGAGAGAGAACATTACGAAAGGCTGAGCGCCCCATCCCAAGTGGAGTGGGACCCCAGGCCTGCCCTTGAGGAAGGACAAAGGTGGCAGGGCTTATACTTCACGTGTCACAGAGGCACTAAGAATTTCCTGCGAAAAGAATGTTAAAGAGAGGCCAGGTTATTAACCTCCTGAGTACACATCACAGAGCCATGGTGAAATCCATTCACAGGTGTGTCAGCGGGAAATGCTGTTGAGAGGTGCTGGACACCCTGTCCCCTGGACCACAGAGCAGGGAGCCCACGCCCAGCCTGCACCCTTCCACGCAGCCACTCACTCATGCATGGGACTGGGATCTGGGCTGTGCCTTCAGCTCGGGACGCCCTCTGTCCTCTCTCACTCATCAGCCTGGTGGCCGTCTCCTCTGTGGACACTCAGCCCTGGTGCCCAGTCACCCCAGCAGAGTGGACCATGCCTGGCTCTGGCCTCTGTCACAGCCAGCGTTTGCTTCCTGGCTCTTAACCCATGCCACTGTGTTGACCAGCTGTCCCCTGAGAAAGTCAAGAGCTCCACATCTCATCTGTTTTGGGCCCTAAGGCGGGCGTTCCCCCAGGGGGTGAGGGTAAGGTTTTGGTGTCAGGGAGATGTGGGGAGAGTGGAGAGAGGTTGCAGCAGGTCCTTTTGGATGAAGGATGGCCTGGGCGTGGAGGAGATGGTGAGGAAAGGCACATGCGCAAAGGACTAATGCAGGGGGCAGGCAAGATAGAGGCATGTGGGTGTTTGGAGGGTAGCTGGGATACCCCCTTCCTTTCTACCATGCTTTGGGGTCATGAGGGCCAGAGCCAGGAGCTCAGGAAGTAGTGGGTGGTCCCTAGAAGATGAGAACCCTGCAGCTCAGCAGGAGGTCCACAGAGGACACCCGTGGAGCAGCCACATGGGCACAGATGTGTGTAAATGGGTCACACGGAACCCAGGACCTGCTGGTACAGGTTCTAAGGCCTCTTCCCTTATGAATTACATTCCAGCATTAAATTTCATTTACAAACAGGGCAGGATTTTTACTGTGTAGCAGAAACTGCAACCTTATATGACTATCAGTATTTTCATTTTTTTTTTTGTTTAATCTTTATTGTATTTTTTTCGATTACCATTTAGACTCTATACCCTCTTCCCCCCAGCAATCAGTATTTTTAAATGCAAGAGGTTTTGGTAGCCAGGTGAGATGCTGGTTGCAGAGTAAGATCTAATTAGGAAGAAAGAAAAAGGTAACACACTTCAGGTAGGAGAACGGAGAGCCTGGGAGGACCGGGAGACCACGAGCCTGCCGCGTGACAAAACCCGTAAATGCTGTGGCCAAAAGCAGCCACGGCCTTCGCCATCGCACCCGTGTAGGGGGCCAGCCCTCAGAGAGCTCATGGTGTCTCTTGAAGGGGGAGGTGACAGTTCACATTTGCTCCTGCTCACAGCCTCCAGTGACACTCATTTCAGAGGATGTCGGGCGAAGCAGCAGCAGAACTGGCCAGACGGGATCAGGAAAACTCTGGGGATGGCAAGGAGACTTTAGAAACATGTGACCCAGGAATGAGTCACCTTGGGCAGATGGGCTCATCGGACAGAGGGCTCTTTCTTTCACCAGCCCCGCATCTGGAACACTGCTTTCAAAACACAGGTCGGACCCTGCTACCCAAGGAGTCTTATCGAGGCATTATTAGAAAGGATTAGTGTCGTGTTTCAGGTGGCAGGTCCTGACGCAGGGAGCCAGGAAAACAACTATGCAGGGAGGGAACAGCTTTTAGTTCCAAAGCCACACAAACGAGGTCCTGAGCCCTGCACCCAAACGCAGCTGTGACATGGGACACGTTAACCAGGAAGGCATTTCTATGCCAGTGGTGGGCAGTGGAGGGCAGGCCACTGAGGCCTCATCGGTGGCCTGGGCTCTCTCCTCACACTGTTCAGTCCTAGGACTGTCATTGTGGCTGATGGCATTATTAGTAATATTAGCAGCAACATTCGCTTGATACTTACTACATGCATGCTCTGCACTGTCTCATTCAATACTCAAAGCGAGTCCCAGGACATAGGTACTATTATGCTCCCATTTTAGAGATAAAAAAGTGGAGGTACAGAAGATGAAGTAACTGGCCCAAGGTCCCCCAGCTTGTGAGTGACGGACATCTGCCACTCACATTACAGGGCCCGCTTTGCCTCTCTTTGTTTCCACTTATCCTGTGGAACACAGTCAAAGAACACAGAAATGCTGGGAAAGACCACCTCCTCCTCTTCTCTCCTGGATATGACCCAGTTATGTTCTGTCATGTGGGGAAGACAACTAGTGGGGAGCCCAGAGACCAGGGTCATCCACGAATGGTATCATCTTTAGCAAGCGACTTCACCTCTCTCACTGTGTGGTTCTTTACCTTTAAACGACAGAGCTGGGTGAGGACACCTGCCCAGTCCCTATATTCCAAGCACCTGTGAAGATACAGGGCTGTCCATCTTCCCTAGCGATCTGACCCCCAGAGCACCACCAGGGAACACTGGCCTCCTTCCAACGCTTGGTAGGTGGGCCCCTTGCCTTGAACAAGGATCAGGCAATAGGGAGGCTGTGTGTATATCTCAAAGAGTGTGCTTGGCTTGTGGTAATTTTGTCTTTTAGTTTAGTGTGGCATTTACATCAAATATCAGGTGATGGAAGAGATCCTAAACCTGACCCTAAATGCGTGCTCGGTTCCATCTCTCTGTTTCCCACAGCCATGCAGTTTCAGTACACGTGCTGCCTAAGTGAGGACAGCGTGGTCTTGATTTTGGACTCGTGGGACATTGCAGCTCACCATCCACGAGGGAATGCCCTTGGGTCAGTGCCCTTCCTAATGCGGTGGCCATAGGCAGCAAAGTCCATCTTAATGAGGCTAAGGCAACACCCCATGGTGAGGATATCATGGAAAATAAGCTAGCGCTACCTGAATGCTCACAGGTATTTCCATGGCCATCTGAATTCCTCCATGGCTGGAAAAAACAAAATGTTCAGACTGACCTTTGGGATCAGGAAGGTAGAAGAAATAAGCAGATGGTGCCTACCCCACAACCCTTTATCACTTTCTAATTCTGACTCAGGGTCTGTTCGGGCAGAGCAGAGAGGAGCCTTGAAATCAGACCTGGGTTCAATTCCTGACCCTGCCATTCCTTACTTGCGAGATCTTGGTTTATGTTATCTGATCTCACTCAACTCCGTGTCCTTCTCCATAAATACGAATGACACCTCCTCCCACAGCTGCTGCAAGGATGAAAGGAAATGAAATGGAGAATACAAATCAGAGAAAAATGGAGTTTTCCAGATGACAGTGAAGGCAGACAGGTACGGGCTGCCGAGGGCGGCACCCAGATCGCGCACAGACGCTGCCGCTGCCTCCCGGCCCCGGAAGCACCGTCTCCAACCCCTGCCACTCTCCAGAGGCCCATGCCTCAACCCATGTCTTCAGAAACGACTTCATCTGGTCTGGCCCCCTGACCTGTTCCACCTCCTCCTCTCTGCTCCTGGGCGGGGCTGAAGGCCCCACAGCCATCACCCGCCCCTCCCTCTCCTTTAACTGGTCTCCAAGCCAAGGCCTCCTACACATCCCACCTCCACATTGTCTGTCTCCTCCATCCCCACTGCATCCCCTCTGCTGCTGCCCCAGTTCAGGCCCAGGCATCTCTCCCGGGCTATCACAACAGTTGCCTGCCTAACTGGTTCTCCTGCCAAAGGCTTTGTAACCTCTGCTCCTGCTGCTAGAGGGACCTTCCTGAAGCATGTGCTGGACCATAGAGTGCACTCCTTTCCTCTAAAGTCCCCATGGCTTTTATTTCCTTTTCTTCAACAAGTGGTGTTGGGAGAACTGGACAGCTACGTGCAAAAAAAAAAAAAAAAAAAAAAAAAAAAAAAAAAAAAAAAAAAAGAAACTCGAGCAACAACTTACACCATACACAAAAATAAATTCAAGGTCGATAAAAGATTTAAATATAAACCATGATACCATTAAAGTCCTAGAGGAGAACATAGGCAGAAAAATCTCAGATATTCCACGCAGCAACATTTTCACTGATATGTACCCTAGAGCAAGAGACATAAAGGAAAGAATAAACAAATGGGAGCTCATCAAAATAAAAAGCTTCTGCATGGCTAAAGAAAACAGTATTAAAATTTAAAGAGAACCAACTGTATGTGAAAACATATTTGCCAATGATACCTCAGACAAGGGGTTAATCTCCAAAATATATAAAGAACTTACATGACTCCACACTAAGAAGACAAGCAACCCAATTAAAAAATGGGCAAAGGACTTGAACAGACACTTTTCCAAGGAGGACATACAGAGGATCCAGAGACACATGAGAAGATGCTCAGTATTGCTAGCTATCAGAGAGATGCAAATTCACACCGGTCAGAATGGTCATCATAAACAAAGCAACAAACAACAAGTGTTGGAGAGGTTGTGGAGAAAAGGGGACCCTAGTGCACTGTTGGTGGGATTGCAGACTGGTACAACCACTATGGAAAACAGTATGGAATTTTCTCAGAAAACTAAAAATGGATCTGCCTTTTGACCCAGCAATCCCACTGCTAGGATTATATCCTAGGAACCCTGAAACACCAATCCAAAAGAACCTATGCACCCCAATGTTCATAGCAGCACAATTTACAATAGCCAAGTGTTGGAAGCAACCTAGGTGCCCATCACAAAATGAATGGATCAAAAAACTGTGGTCCATTTACACAGTGGAATTCTATGCAGCAGAAAGAAGGAACTCCTACCCTTTGCAACAGCATGAATGGAACTGGAAAGCATTATGTGAAGCGAAATAAGCCAGGCGGTGAAAGACAAATACCATATGATCTCACCTTTAACAGGAACCTAAACAACAGAACAAACAAACAAGCAAAATATAACCAAAGACACTGAAATTGAGAACAGACTGACAGTCACCAGAGGGGAGAGGGGAGGGAATTTCAGGGGAAAGGGGGAAGGGTTTAGAGCAACAAGTATAAAAGACACATGGACAAAAACTAGGGGGGGTGGAAATGGGAGGGAGGCGGGGAGGGCTGGGGTGGTGGGCTGGGATGGGAGTAAAAGACAGAAAACTGTACAAGAACAACAATTAAAAATTTAAAAAAAAAGTCCCCATGGGATCCCCACTCACAGTACCCAGTGCAAAGTCCAGAGCAGAGATTCACGGTGCAGGCCCTGGTCCTGAACCCCATTTCCACGTGCTCTTCCCACCCACTCCCGTCAGGCACTGTCCTTCTTTCCCTGCATGTGACTTGCCCTCACTCAGAGCCCGGTGCCTTGGGCTCACACCACTAGGGACCTGACTCAAGTCCTTGCAGCTCTGTGACATTTGCTTCACTGCCTGAGCCTTGGTTCCCTTCACTGTGAAACAAGATAAAAATCTCTACCTCCTGCATGGGGTTATTGTAGAGATGAAATGACGGGACACATGAGAAAGGTGTCATATGGTGAGTGGCATGTAAATGGTAGCTGCCATTATAGAGGGTTACCGTAAATACGGGGGCGGGGAGGGGAATGTAGGTTTACAGTTTATTCTCACGCCATCACTTATTTATTAACTATTACGTTGTTACTTGTAGTTCCGTCTTTTTCCATCTGAACAACTGTAACCCTACTTTGGCCACCCTGCATTATGCCAGTCTCTCAAGGTGGCAGGCCCCTTCCTCTACCTGTGGGAATCAAATTTGCCTCTCCAACCTTCACTCAAAGATCAGAAATAATCATCTCTTCAGAGCAGTCCTTATTTAATCTGCTTTACGGTTTGGAAGTTTTCACATCTTCTCTGCCTTCCCCTCTAGTGTGGTCAGGAACTGTGCCTACTCATGTCTACCCTCCCACCGGGCACAATGCCTTGAACCTTGTTAGGTTTTTGATACATTGAACTGAATTTCTCTAAGAGGTCACAGAGCCGGGGTGGGGGGGAGCATTGAGTATTGAAAGTGTGCACATGGGGAGTTGACAAACCAGTGGGTCCTCAGGAATCCCTTCCTCACGTCTCTCCTAGACCCTCTCAGCTATAAACTCTGAGTCGTGGTTCTTATTCTGAGTTCAGGACAAGAACACCTGAAACCTTGCATTCATTCATTCAACAGGTGCTTACTGAACATGACATGGCAGTTCTAGGTGCTGCTGAGACAGTGGAGGAGTAAAAGTTCCTTCGCTCACAGTGTCTGCGATGAACCTGTCCGGTGGAAAATAATCCTTCCAATTCTTGGAAACCATTTCCACTGAACTCCATTATAAACGCCTGGCTGCGCCATCATTCCAGTGGGCGGTGAGTTAAAACCTGCCTTCAATTTCAACAACAGTGTTAACTAACTAGTCTCACTAGGATGGAGAGAGGACCATGAAGTGTGGGGAAGTGTGGGCAAGTGTCATCCTTCTAAGCCTGGAGTGCGTCTGCTGAACCGGGGTGCCAGGGTGATCCTGAGCTGTTTAGTCATCGCCTAGAGGACCCCCGAAATGTTTTGTTTTCAGATCCTTAACTCATGTTGTAGGCCCTCTGAAAACTATGAGTAAACAGGAAGATCTATACCTGGGGACCCCGAGGAGCAGAAGACAGGCTGTGATAAGGGATGCAGAGCACATCGAATGGCTGGAGCTGCAGGTTGGCCAGCCAGCCACTGTCTGCTGAGTGCTACGCTCCTCGTAAGCACCCTCACGCATTCTTTCTTGCCTAGAAGACCCTCCTGCTGCCCTGACCTCACTTCTAGCCAGCCTTCCAAGCCCAGCTCAACCCTTCTGACCACTCCAGCAGGCGAAAGTCTCACATGTTATCTCCTGACACCTGTCAGCACCAGGGCAGGGGCATGGCCCATTCCAGTCACTCCTACGGGTCTCCCCTGTCCCTCCCATTTACCACCATTTCTGATTCAGGAGCACCGATTACTATCTTTCTCTCCCTACTTCATGGGGAAAATAAGAATATTTGTAAAATGTTTCGAGTTCTTTAGAGTCCGGGGCGTAATTAACGCCCAGGGCTGACACCACATGCACAGGCATCAGAGAAGTAACGCAGCAGTAAAAGAAGATGAAATGCACTCTTATCGACTTCCAGGAAAGTGAGCACAAATAAATGACCAAATAAAAAGGCCCCAGAGACCCTCGCAGGGGGAGGTGGGTGCTGCCTCGTCAAGATATCTTTGTTTCTAAGGATCAGAAGCTGATCCAACACACATCTCTCCACTCTCCCCAATTCCCACCCACTTCAGAGCCTTACAGAACAATGCTGTCTACTGATCTTGTGGTCTGAGAGGACCCCTAATGCAAATAGTGTACAGGGGCAACATATCTCTGCCAACCAATCAGTTAACCAAGATGCTCTGAATATCTCCTCTGGGTGAGGAAGGCCTGGAGTCTGCTCTCATTCCCCCAGACCTACGCTACACCCTTCCTTGTTGGGAGGCAGCAGTCATATATCTTCAGCAGAGTTAAACAGGCCTTGTCCAAAGACCTGGACCACGGGCTGGGTGCTGAGTCAGACTTCCTCTTCCACAGGGCCTGCTCCTGTGCTGGCTGACTAGAGCCCCCATCCAGGGGGTGCAGAGCAGCAGGCCATGTACCCGGGCTGGCTGGAGTTCTCTGGCCACTGAGTCACCAACAGGCTCTACCAGGGCTGAGCTCTGAGGTTGCAAGAAGCTGTGCCAAGCTAGCTGACACAGAGTTGAGGCATCAAGGTGACTGTGAAAGGGGCTACGCTTGACATTCCCACACTCCCCAAGGAAAGAAGGGGTGGGAAGTGCATTAAGACGAGGCCAGGATAAAGCGGTAGACACCATGGCTCCATCTGCAAGGCCCAGTCCCCTTGGCGAACCAGCTGAGTGGAGACCTGGCTGCCAGGAAATTTAGGAATCAAATGCCAGCTCTGTAGGAGTCCACTGGATGTTGCAAGCCCTCTCCCCTCCACGTGGAGACCCATTGGCCCCATCTCAGCTTCCCCTGGCCTTGTGGGCCCGAGAATTACCATCCTCTGGGCCAAGGGTCAGCAGGGGCTTTGCCGGTGTGGAGCTCAGACCGGCAGAGTTAGCTTCTCAGCAGAACCAACCAAGCCAGGCCAATCCCTCGGCTCTGTCAAGGCCATATGTAAACATCACTTCCTGCAAGTGGCTTGGAAGTAGGCTATGAGCGGGGAGGAGGTAAAAAAATAAGCAATCCTTGACCTCTGCCCCACTTCCTCCACGTGAATAGCTTGGTGATGACAAACTCGCCAGTTTCCACCACGCTACTTAGGTCAGCCCCAGAGCCACCCTGCAGAAGGCACTGTGAAGTTTGGGATTTGGGCCAAGATAAATACCCACGTGACTTGGCAGAATTTCGATCAATGTGGCATCAGCCTGGGGCGTGGTGCCGGCAGAGGGGACAGTGTTGTACCAATACCAATGGTCACTGTCAGGCTTCCATTGCGCTGTTTTCAGGGATGGCCACAGAACACCCTGTGGGGAACTCATTTGACCAATAAGGGACACTGATTGAGAAGCAGGGTTCAAAGAGAGGAGAGAAATTTCCAGAACTCCAGATTTTCAGAGTTGAGGGGAAAACACCGTGAAGTTCTTATATCCCCACTGTTTCTCAACCCATATCACGCTGCAGACTGGGGCGATGTCCATGTTCTTTTCTCTGGGCCCTGAAAGTGAGGGGCAGCAGCAGGAGGAGAGAGCAGGTGGGGAAGGGCCTGAGTGACAAGTGCGGGTAGCAGCTCCTGAAGCGGGCCTGGATGAGTGGGCAGGAGGCTCCCCGGCTGAGCTCTTTTCACTGGGTGAAAAGACCAGCCGCTATAGCCCAGGGGTTCTCACTGCTGGCACTGCCTCCTAGGGGCATCTGCAGACTGGGGGAGGGTAGTAGGTTTTGATTGTCACAATGAGCTGGGGGTACTCCTGGTATTTAGTGGGTGAGAGCCGGGATGCCAAATTGCTGTAATACATAGGACTTTGTCCTGCAAGAAATGCTAAGGGTGCACTCTGTCAAAAAATTCTGAACCCCAACAGGGAAAGTCCCTTCAACCACGGGTCATTCAACGTCCAAATGAATGGGCGGAAGCACCCAAAACTCAAGGGAAATGGAACAAGCTGGCAGTCACACAAACAGAGAGGGCTGCTCATGAGAGCCTTTCAGATGGTCTCGAGGAAGCTTGCAGAGTAACTGTGGTGATCAGCCTGCCATCAGTGAACTGGGGTGCTCCCTTTGCCATCAGTAATTCCCTCTTTTCTCGTATTCACCTGTGTGTCTCTACATTAGCCCAAAGTACTTGGGTTGCACAATTCAAAGCCTACTTACAAAGTAATGAGACTGACAAGCCACAAACAAACCCACTGCCAGTGTTTTACAGCCATGGGGCTCCAGAGAGACTCCCAGGAGTCTCAGGAGGGAGAGTGCTGACAGGGGAGGTATTTCCTTAAACTCTCCCTTGGTCCACTGCCCTATGTCAGGGTCCCTGACGTATTCCCCTTGGGGCAACGTGAGTTCTGGCCACACGTAGCAAAGCTGTTCTAAATGCCCCCAAAGCACTTAGTTGTATGGGAAGAGTCTTACTTGCTGAGGTAAACCCATAAGGAAGGAGGGACGCCTGCCCTCACAGTTTTGAGGCAGAGAGCACCACATACCTTGCAGTGGTACCAACTTAAAGCATTTTAAGGACAGAAAAAAACCCTGGGGAAAACACAGTGGCTCTTCAGCGGAAAATGGGAATAGGACCTCTCCCCAAAAGCCGGGTGCTGCCCTCTGCCCCTACTTACCTCTTTGACTTTTGGGCAGGGGACAGTGTAAAGATGAGAAGCAAAGTGGCAGACAGAGCAGGAAAAAGAGGACATTTTCTACCAGGATTGTTCAGCCCTAGCAGAATAGGAGGACGGGAGAGTGTGGGCAGAAGCCCTGCACATTTAAGGGCCAAAAGGAGTGCAGTGAGAAAAGGGTCTCTGGTTATTAATATTCAGTGCATTGTTGAAGAATTGTCTAGAAAAACGAGGTTCATCTCAATGAAAGTGGTGTAGGGACCAAAATCAGCTGATAAAATGGTACAGTACTTTGGAGGGCGATTTGGTGGTTTCTTGCAAAACTAAGCATAGTCTTACCATATGGTCCTGCAATCAAGCTCCTTGGTTTTATTCAAATGATTGAAAACTCATGTCTATACAAAAACCTGCACACTGCCCTGGCTGGTGTGGCTCAGTGGATTGAGCAGTGGCCTGTGAACCAAAGGGTCACCGGTTCAATTGCCAATCAGGGCACATGCCTGGGTTATGGGCCAGGTTCCCAGCAGGAGGTGCATGAGAGGCAACCACACATTGATGTTTCTGTCCCCCTCTTTCTCCCTCCCTTCCCCTGTGTCTAAAAATAATAAATAAAATCTTTTAAATTAAAAAAAAAAAAACCCTGCACACAAATGTATATAGCAGCTTTATTTATAAGTGCCCAAACTTGGAAGTAACCAAGACTTCCTTCAGTAGGTGATGGATAAACTGTGGTACATCCAGGCAATGGAGTACTATGCAGCAATGAAATGAGCTATGAAGACATAAAAAGACATGGAGAAGCCTTAAATGCGTATTACTAAGTGAAAGAAGCCAATCAGAAAAATCAATGGACTGAGACTGTATGATTTCAATTCTTTGGCATTCTGCAAAAGACAAAACTATGGGGACAGTAAAAAGATCAGTGGTTGCCAGAAGGTTGGAAAAAGGGAAGGAAGAGAGATTAAATAAAGGTAACACAGGGGGTTATTGGGGCAGTGAGACTCTTCTGTAGGACACCACAGCGGTGGATACAGGTCATTGCACATTCGTCAAAACTCATAAAATGGAGTTCCAGCCAAGATGGAGGCATACGTAGACACCCTTTGCTTCCTCACATAATCAAAAGGAGAATAACAACCAATCTAAAATCAATAAACAACCAAAAGTGCCAGAAAATCAAACTGCATGGAACTCCAACAACCAAGGAATTAAAAAGTCAAGCAGAACAACCAGACTGGTAAGGCAGAGGACCGCGAGGGCCCACTCAGAAAAACCCTGGTGATGCAGCAGACCATGGGGGCGAAGCTGGGTGCCTAGCTCAGTGGGCTGCATGGGAGGGACTGACTTAATAAGGGGAAACTGACATTCAGAGCTGACTGAGGGCTACGGCTGGGGGTTGCCATGGTGGGGGATACTCCCAATCTCACACCAGAGTTTGAGAGTTCATTGGAAAGTGCGCTAGAGATGAGCAGGCGAGCCTCACTGTTCCCTCTCGGGCCCCTCCCCCACAGGCAGTACAATAAGGAGGGCTGCCCTGCCTGAGTGAACACCTAAGGCCCCACCCCCTTAAAATCTATCAGCTGTGCCAAGGCAAATATGGCCCAAATGAAAGAACAGAGTAAAGCCTCACAAAGAGAGCTAAGGGAGGAGGGGATCGCCAACTATCTGATGGAGAATTTAAAGCCCTGGTAGTGAAAATGCTCACAGATCTGATTGAGCTTGGTCGAAAAATGAAAGAACAAATGAAAGATACCCAAAATGAAATAAAGCAAAATATTCAGGAAACCAACAGGGACAGGAAGGAAACCAGGACTCAAAGCAACGATTTGGAACAAAAGAAAGAAATAAACATCTATCCAGAAGAAAAGGAAGAAACCAGAATTCAAAAAAATGAAGAGAGACTTAGGAACCTCTGGGACAATTTGAAATGTTCCAATATCCGAATTATAGGGGTGCCAGAAGGAGAAGAACAACAACAAGAAATTGAAAACTTATTTGAACAAAAAATGAAGGAAAACTTCCCCAATCTAGTAAAGGAAATAGACTTTCAGGAAGTCCAGGAAGCTCAGAGAGTCCCAAAGAAGTTAGACCCAAAGAGGAACACACCAAGGCACATTATTATTAAGTTACCCAAGGCTAAAGATAAAGAGAAAATCCTAAAAGAAGCAAGGAGAAAAGAGAGAGTTACCTACAAAGGGGTACCCAATAGACTATCAGCTGATTTCCCAAAAGAAACCTTGCAGTCAAGAAGGGACTGGAAAGAAGTATTTGAAGTCATGAAAGGCAGGGACCTACATCCAAGATTGCTCTATCCAGCAAACCTATCATTTACAATGGAAGTGCAGATAAAGTGCTTCCCAGATAGGGTCAAGTTAAAGGAGTTCATCACCACCAAGCCATTATTATATGAAACGTTAAAGGGACTTATCTAAGAAGAAGAAGATAAAAATATGAACAGTAAAATAACAACAAACACAACTATCAACAAAGGAACCTAAAAGAAAAGAAAAACAACAAAAACAAAAACTGCAAACAACCAGCACCGGAACAGAATCAGAGAAATGGCCATCACACAGGGGATTTCAGTGCGGGGGAGGAAAGGAGGAATAGTGGGAAAGGTACAGGGAAGAAGAAGCATAATTAGTAGACATAAAATAGATGGGGAGGGATAAAAATGGTAGAGGAAACAGAGGACTCAAAGAACTTACACGTACAACCCATGGACATGAATTAAAAGGGTGCAGGGAATGCTGGAGGGTTGAAGGGTACAGGGTGGAGGGGGGATAAAGGGGGAAAATTGGAAAAACTATAATAGCATAATCAATCAAAATACTTCAAAAAACTCATAAAATGCACAATACAAAGAATAAACTCTAATGTAAACTAGGGGCCTTACTTACATTTAACTTTAGTTAAAAAAAAACACACGAACTTTAGTCGATAATAATGCACCAACAATGGCCCAGCAATTGTTGCAAATGTACGACACTGAGGCAAGATGTTAATAATAAGGGAAATTGGGTGGGATGGGATAAGGAAGTATATGGGAACTCTGTACTTTCCACTAAATTTTACTATAAACCTGAAACTTCTCAAACAAGTCTTAAAAAAAAACCCAGCTGATAATAATTACAACACTGTGAAGCTATATAATTTTCTCCACATTCTGAATTGTCTAGTCTTACTGTTCCCCTAAGATCAAGTACAGTGTCCTACTCCTAGGAAGTCCAAGCTGGCATGAACAGCTTGGGTTGGACTTTTCTGGAAGGACAGAGGAGACACTGGGCAGCTTCTCAGAGCTCCATGGCTCTGGGCATCATCGCTGCCCGTCAGCTTGGCAGAATGTAGAGATGGACAACAGAGCTCACTTCCCTGCCAGCCTTTGCCATCACTGGGAATGCTAGCCAGGTGAAAACTTAGAGGTCGAGAAGCACATTTATTTCTGCCCTGCTGTGAAATGTGCTCATCGATTGTCAACCGGGGCTTCCGGGAGGAGCAATGATCAGCTTTGGTTGTGTACCCTACGCCTCCCGCTCAAATGGGGAGCTTGTCAAACAAGAGAAAGCAGAGGAGAATCATAGGCCAGGCAGAAGGCAGGGGTGGGACTGGAAGGGAGGAAGGAGAGAAATAATGGGTGAAGGGTCTTCAAGAGAAGTCTTCCAACAGAGAGGCTGACAGACACAGCCAGGAATCTAAGCAGCCTTTGAAACAACCAAGGAAATCCAGTATCCCCATTTCAGGGCGACCGGCCTTGCTTTGGTGGTCCCTCATGTAAAAGAGGTGACGTTTCCTAGGCGTGCTGTCTCTCAGCCAAGGACTAGTCAATACAATTTTCAGTCTGGCGCCAGCCGACATTAGCTGTGAGGCTGAGGGAGCAGAATGGAAGAGTTGCTAGAAAGATTGTTTCATCCAATGTCTTGACCTTCCAACTGCATCTAAGTAATGGGCTCCCAAGTAGGTGTCCAGCATAGACTTTATCATAACAAAATGAAGCTACAGCTACAGAGAACTTTTCCACCCTCCTCTTCCTCTCTTTCCTTATACTTCAGGCAGGAAAGGAACAAGACAGAACTGGGGGCCTTTTAAATATCCCGCGTCATCTGACTATGGAAACCATGAGCAAGGTGCTGAAGTGAGCAGCTCATGCCCCATCCCCAGCAATGCTGCAACCTGACATCTTATGGTATGTTTATTTGTTAGTTTATTTTCTGCCTTCTTGGGATCAGGTGGGGGTGGGAGAGAGATGGAGTTTCTTGGTTCGCTGTATCCGTGGTGCCCAAACAGGGCCTGGTGCATAGGCAGCCTCAACAACACTTGCTAAATGAATCCAGTTCCTTTTCAAGCCAAACCTGTCGGACAGTTCCACAGAGATGTCTGGAGAGTGTGCACCAGAGAAGACAACATGTGAACTCCTATTTGAGCGTGAAAACTTTATAAGGACTTTGTGGAATCTAAGGTCTTTCATTCTGGAATAAGACACCATGAAAAGGTGTCTGTGGACGGTTCTCCAAGAAATAATGCAGGCACTGTGTGTGTGTGTGTGTGTGTGTAAATCATCAGAGTCATTGTGGATGTTCTTTCTTAACTGGTGACATCGAACAGAGACATGAGTAAAATTAGGAATCCAGCCCTGCAAATATCTGGAGGAAGGGCGTCCACAGCTAAACAAACAGTAAGTACAAAGGTCCTGTGCTGGGAGTGAACTTAGTCTGTTCAAGGAAGAACACGAAGGCTGGTGCAGCTGGAGAGCAGCTGGTGGGAAGTGAGGATGGAGAGGTGCTAAGGCAGACATCTCTCGTGGGGAGTGCTAGGAGCCTGCAGTTTATGCCAAGCTGAGCAGCTGCCAGAAGGTTTTGAGCAGAGGAGGAATGGCACACGATGCGTGTACTAGAGGGATTGCTCAGGGTACTGAGAACAGAGGAGGCCTTACCAGAGGCAAAACTGGGCACTGGAGCGTGAAGAGGAGACTCCTGCAGAAGTCCAGGTGAAAGGTGAAGGGTAGCAGGGAAGGACATGAGAAGGGGCCGATGGAGACTGCAGTCAGAACTGAACACGCATGATCTTGGGAGGACTGGACGCGGGACCTACACTTTGGTCCTGCTCCTTCAGGGATTCTTCCCTTCACCCTGCCTTTATCTCCATGATTCCCCTGCCTTCTTCACCTAGGCCTTCTTCAACTCCCAAGTCCAGTTCAAACATCAATGTCTTCAAAAACCTTTCCTGACCTCCCACCTCTCTCAAAAAATTAAAAAGCAAACAGATGAATAAGTACACAACAACACAGGCCTAGAGAGGCCCATTAGGAGGCTGAATGCCCACAAGAGTCAAATCCTCATAAGTCCGTCTTATCTTGGTCCTGAGGTTCTCAAGCTTCCCCAAAGAGACTTTAATAAGATCCCACCCCGGTTTGCCCACTACCCCTGAGATCCTCTGGATGCTACAAACTACAATGAAGGTCCTGCCCCGGGTCATCTCCAGTAGGCCCATAGAATCTCAGTGGAAGGTAACCCCAGGCTGACCTGGGAGACACATTTGACATCCAGTGTAAGATGGCCTTCGGATGGTGATGGCTGTGCCTAGGGCTTTCTGGACCCCTGTGCTAGTGCCTGTGGCTGGACTAACATATTCAGGCTTAGAAGAGAAGGGTCAAGGGAAGAGCTGGCAAGGAGCAAAGTGAACAGACTCTGTGCTGACCTGTGACCAGAACCCATGCCAGCTGCAAACACGCAGACCCAAAGGCTATTCTCTGTTCTGGGTTCCTTTGCCCTAAATGTCCTGCCTCTGCAGCAACCTCTTATGCCTCTGCAGGCACAGCCCAGCTCTCCACTGTGCTTCATATCCCCCATAATGCCTGTGGGGGCCTGTGGGGGCCTGTGGGGGAGAACTGAACGGACGGTGGCCCCCACTGAGGAGGGTATAACGACACTGAGATGGCTACTCAGCTGCAGCACTCAACATTCTACCCATCCTCTTGGGAAATGGGCCCTTCCCTCTAAGGCAGGTAGAAGGCAGTGTCCCTTCTGACCAGGAGGCAGCCAGAACACTCCTGCTAGTAATTCAACAATGTCACCACAGAGCTTCATCACCCAGCATCAGCTGTGGTTTTCTGCTTCCTACTATGAGGGAGGCAAATACCCGTGTCCAGTGATGACAGGACATACCAGTCCACACCCTCATAGGCTCCGTGTCTTGCTGGGATGCTAATCTTGCCTAACAGGACTCCATGGTACTTCTGTGACTATGGTATCAGGTTTATGGGACACCTTTTAAAAATCAGAGCAGTGTATTGAAAAGGGCATGAAAAGTAGGTAACGTAAGTGGGACCATCTTCAACTAATTCCTTGAAAACACGTCTTTTTCTCATTCTTAAGAAAAAGTGTCCTACCATTAAATATACTGCACATGTATCACCACCTTCACACTGAGCCCACAGCAGACATCACTAATCGATCACAGCACCACCCCCACTGACACAGATGCATCCTTAAATTCTTCTAAACAGCCACTTCCAAGTGATCACAGTTGGCCTACAAGGTGGAGTTATTTCTTCCCACTTCTGCTCATAAAATATCTGTTGCTATGTCCATGATGATCTGGAAATGAGTTGGGGGAGGAGGAGGAGGAAGAGAAGAGAGAAGTAAAGAGAGACTTTGGGAGTAAATTACTTGTTAATAAATCAATAAAAATGTATTTGCCAACCGTTAAACATCAGGTTTGTGCAAGGCACTGCAGAAGTTGAGAATAGGAGCAAGAAAAAGAAAAGGCCCATGAAGAAGGGAATGAACCTCTGGATGAAACACACACTCACACTCTCACACACAATTACTGTCAATGGAGCAGGAGGTCGTCCAGGAGAACCGTTGGTGAGACTGCAAAATCAAAGTGAGTGATTCTTTTTTCCCCCAGCAGAAGGGAGGCAGAACTTATGGATATCAATAGCTATTCCCACTGATTTCTCCTCCTCATGGCAAAAGGTTTTTATATAAACAAAGCCTTAGATTTTCAGAAAATTTCTGCCTGTGTCGTTTCTGAAAATAGATAGCTGTTTATCAGGTGGTAAACAGCCTGGGCAAAAACAGCGACTGAACTATTTATGAGAAAGCCTAGGGAGTAAAAGACAAGAAACTGTACAAGAACAACAATTAAAATAAAAATTTAAATTAAAAAAAAAAAGAAAGGCTAGAGTGGGGAAAACCAAGAACAGCACATTGGTAGGTAGTTTAGAACAACCCAGATTTCTTCAGTGTTTTCTATTGGGAGCCTAAACATGCCTTCTCACAAAAGTAAATGACTTTATCTTCAAGGCCAAATAGTGAGGCCATTTTCCCACTTTTGCTCTGCTCTGCAGTGGAGTTGGAGGACATCACAGCCCCCAGAGGGCATTTCTGGCTGAGCCAGAACCAGACTCTGGGGCTGTGGGATCCTCAGGGGGGAAGACCATGCACACGGGAGGGGTTGCACTTTGCAACCTGACCCTCTCTCCCTATCACGAAGGCAGCTGCTACCTGCCTTGCTCACTGGTATAGTCCCCATTTTCTGACATAACAAACATGCCCACACTCCCGGGGGTCACTTCTCAAGGCTGGGAGTGCAGATAAACTGTCTGGCTGCGGGGCAGACTTGCGGGAGCTCTCTGCAGAGGGAGCTGCCTCTCAGACCGACCGACTCCATCCTTGGCCTGTGAACAACCCTCTCCCTGCCTTGGGCGGTTCCTCTCAGAGGAGAAGGGAAGACAGCCAGAAAGTGCCATTCCCTGATTAGTAGGTGAAGCCCATCTATGAGTGATTAAGCACATTTATTTTCTTTACTGCTGGGAAACAGCAGGCTCATTTCGCCAGTCCTTTCCTTGTGATCACTCACCAGCTCCTTGCAATCTCGGTTCCTTGGGTTCTGAGGTGCAAGCTGAAAAGATGAAGAAATTTTGTCCCAATGGGACTGTTCTGCTCCAAAAAGTTAAACCTTTCTTCTTCTTTTTCCTCCTGCTGAGTGTTACCACTAAAGAGCATCAGTCAGAGGAAGAAAGGTCTGATACTGGGTCACTAGAGATTAGGTGACGGAAGTGAAGATCCCGGAAGCCTGTGGGGCCGCGTGGAGAAGCCCGTGGAAAAGACAGGCAGGCCCTCTGCTCCGAGAACAACGGAATTTTTATAAGGAGCTACTACCTGTGCGTTTGTTTAAATCCCAGGAGACAGTTTAGTTTCCTGGCTCCCTAAAAGATCAGCGTTTTCTCCCCCATGGGCCAGCAGCAGGGGTTTTTACGTAACTACCAAGGAGTCCACTTGGCAGGTTTTGGGGGCAGACTGCGGTGGAGGCCATCTACTGGAAGCAAACCAGAGATGTGAAGGATTTGGATTTGCAAACAGACTAAGGAGAGGCTGTTCTAATACGGCTTATCAAAGAGGGTCCTTTGATTAATACATTGATTTTTAAAACCCACGTGTTTTACAGTCGCTCATTCATTGCAAATGAGGTCCACCCCACGGGCTGTTTCATGCGTTAGTGACACAGTTTGTCAGTGCGTACAACTCCTTTACCTTTACCTGGGGGTGGGGGCACCTTTAATACACACGGGTAGAATCCACACTGCAGCACTGCTCTCAGACCAGAGGTGCAAAGCCCATGAAAACTGCTGCCCGCTGAAGGAAGACGGTTCCCAGGGCAGGTGAAACAATACGTGCTATTTTTACTCTCATCAGCTATTCTATAAAGTTGATGGACATGCCTATGCTTTCTGTGGGCATGCCGTTGCTGAAGTTGGGGGTGAAGAGTCTGAAAGTAAGCCAGCGATGAGAAGATGTGCTAACACAGATTCTGTCTTTAGCTGGACTTTGAAGAACTAAATGTGTTCAAGTAAAAATGTTAAACACTCTGCCACCCTCCGCTATTATTTGGGAAGAACGCCAACTGGGGAGGCATAGGAATGGGGTGAGGGGCACATGAAGCCAGCGCCTTGGCGGAGGGACTCAGGGACTAGAGGTCCCAAGTGCCGTGGCTTTCGGGCGTAAACAGGAGAGATCGTCCTGTAAAACAACACCTTTAAAAAATGTAGGGTAGAAATGCAAATAGACCTCCATTAATGAATTTATTACTAGAGGCTCTCTGGTCACAACAAAAAATGTCAGGTAGCACAGCTCATGTGATTAAGTGCTCTGAACACCTGAACCCTTGACTAAAGGAGAGAAAAATGGCCTCTCCCATACTTGTTTCTTCATGATACTTCACTGCACTGGGAAGTAATAAAACTCCTTTTTAGCTAGCATGACACTTATCTGCATGGCACTTACTCTCAATATGGTAAATATTTAGGGGAGAGGTTGTCTGAAAATCTGATTGCATTTAGCCTAATGCTGGCTGCTAAGTGGTACTGTCACACTCGAGTGACTCCAGACACCTCAGCACCCAGGACCTTCCATGACTGACACAGAGAAGCAGAATAATGGGAAGGCTAGGTCAGCAGGCAACAATCCCGGGTTCAAATCTTTGTTCTGCCACTTGCTGACTGTGGGAGCTTGGGTGAGTTACTTTACATTTTTGTGCCTTAGTTTCTTCATCTCCAAAAGGAGAACAATCATCTCTCATAGGATTTGGGGTAAAGGAGTTTCACAACATATAAAGCACTTGAAGAAATGACCATGACCAGGCACTGTTCTAAGTGGTGGCCATTACCCCCTCAAAGAGTGCCTTGCCCTGCCACACCAAGAACGCTCCTCCGCAGCCCAAGGTGCCCACTGTATATCTCTTCATATTGTAAAAGCAACTGTGTGTCTGCTTCTGCTGCAATCTATAAACACTTCAGAGGCAGGAGCAGGAGCTGGGTTATGGCCCTCTGCATTAATATCAGCAAAGCCAGCAGAGAATCCAAGCAATCTGTGTATACAAGAAACAACCTCAATGAACAAATTTTGATATTTCAAACTTCCATTCTATTCACTCACATATCTGGGTATGTTTTAATGTAGAAAACAAAGTTCTGACTCGCCAGCTAAGTTCCTTCTGGATGCGTTACTTATTCCTCATGCAGGGAGATGTGTAGGTCTGATCGGTGGTTCCAGATAGGCCACTGTGTACTCCACAGTGCTCCCATTTGAGAAGGGGACATGAAAGCACACAGTCTCCTTTGTCTAGAATGTCACACGGTGGACCGTAGGTTTGCCTCATGACCCCCAAATCCTGCAAAGCACAAAGTTCCAGAAAGAACAGGAGAGCGGAGCAGGGTCACCATACCTTTCAGTATAGTGAGACCCAATGCCCATCAGTCTCAGACCGAGCTGAGGATGAGGTGAGACATTCTTTTTCCCCAGGGATTAAAACACGGTAAGTGATCCTTCCTTCTCTCCTCCACCACATAAATGTTCATTTCTTCCATCACCACAAGTGTTTCTTTTTCTCACGTGTCCGAGGTGGGAGGGAAATGAAGTCCTGACACGAGAGGGAGCAGCAAATTATAGTCACTGTAATACACTGTCTGCTTTCCTAGTTCTCAATATTTTCTGCCCCAGCTTCCTGGGGCAATGCTGCGTTCCCAGCCCAAAAGAACGGTTCGTTACGGGGTGAGACTTCCATTAATGGAACAGTACAAAAATTCCACAAACAGACCCAGTACTGCTAAGAATGTATCAAGTGGCAAAAGTGGGATTTGAAATCAGGGAGTAGAGAATAAATTATTCAGCAAATGGTGTCAGAGTAGCTGGATGGTTATTTAACAACAGGCGAGTTAGATTCTCATCTCACACCTTACACCAAAATACCTTCCCAAAGAACTGAAATTTAAACCCCAAAGTAACAACATAAAAGTACAAGAGAAAATGAGAGATCAAACAGTCATTAAAATGCCCTCCCACCCCAAGACTAAGTATTATGCAAAACTAGAAATCATAAAGGAATAATGAACAGATTTTAAGTCCTTAAAAGTAAAAAACCAAACAACCATACCTCTGTAAATCCAAACACAACACACACAAGTTTAAAAGGCAAAGTGAAGAAAATATTTTCAATATATCTTTTTAAACACTGCTTACAAATCAATAAGAAAACAACCTACCCAAAATATGGTCTAAGAACAGAAATAGCTATTTTACAAGCAAATAAATTAAAATACTCAAACACCAAAAATCATGAAATCATACCAAACTTTTGTCCTACCCAAAGAAATACAGATTAAAACAATAAGATACCATTTGCCAACATAGTTAGAAAGGTCTAGAAAACAGGCAAGTTTGCTGATAAACAGGCATTCACACATGGGTGGTAGA
The DNA here is from genome assembly GCA_004027475.1 of Anoura caudifer. Taxonomy (NCBI): domain Eukaryota; kingdom Metazoa; phylum Chordata; class Mammalia; order Chiroptera; family Phyllostomidae; genus Anoura; species Anoura caudifer. Next base: position 21,966 of record PVKU01007323.1, read on the forward strand.
AGTATCCATTTGCCAGCTGCTCTGGGAAGGCACATTGTCAAAACATGTTAGTAGGTGAAGAAGTGTGTGCCTTTCACCAAGTAATCCATTTCTGGGGATAATCTAGAGAAGATAATTGAAAGATGCTAGCAATAATTTAGCTGGAAGAATTTTCATTTCAGGTTTGAATGTTTAAAAGTTTGAAACAACCTACATCTCAATCAATAAGGGATGAATAAATAAACAATAATGGGTGAATAATAGAATGTGTGTCACAGTCATTAAAAAGTAATAGGTTAATAAGATATATTTATATTTTTGCCACAGAAATGTTTTCCCCATACACTGTAAGTGAAAGGCAGATTTGGAAACATAAGCTACCAACTGGCATTTTTTAAGGAAAAATGTGAACATAAAATATCTGTGTCGGTACACAGGGTGAGATCTGGTAGGACACCTACCTGCTGGTTAAACCTAGTAAGAAGATGTCTCTGGTGAGTCTGATTTGGAGGTGTTCTTTAGATTCTTTGGTTTGCAGATTCTGATTTCTATTTCATTTGGAAAAAGAACACGTAGGGTGTGACGGAGGCCGTGTAGACGGAGGCCAGAGAAGGAGTGTATCCCGCATGGCCTGCCCAGGGAGGTGGCCACCAGAGGCTGTGATGCTCTGTGAGCCCTAAGTGGCCTGCACAGGGGCCAGCAGGACGAATGTGCTTGTTTCGTATTTTGGTGGGGGCAGGGGGACGGTTGATGAGGTTCAGAGAGAGTCCTGATTCAGAAGGATTCCCCATGGGGGTGAGGTCTGAGTTTATGTCACCTTCCTAAAAAAATGCTCAGGCCCCAGGCTTGCTTTCTTCGTTCTAGTTCAGGGACCTATGATTCATCCCCTGCAACCCTAATTATAACACCCAAGGTCTGCTATGTGCAAAAAACATCTGTCATTGTTTCAATTGGCTGGCAGGGGGTGGGGATAGCATGCCCTGGCCCAATGATGTGCTCCTCCAGCGTGAAAATAATAACCCAGGAGCCATCCCAAGGCAAGAAGTGCTGAAGCCCAGCGTTTCCATCTGAGCTCGTGCCAAAGGAGGTAAACAGATTATGTCTCACTACAGTTCATGCGCCGGTTCCTCAGAGCCACTGCCATGGTGAAAATTACAGGTCTTTAGCTGCTGCTGCTGCTGCTGCTGCTGCTTCTTAAATTTTACTTATCTATTTTTAAATTTATTGAGGTGACATTGGTTAATAAAATTATATAGGTTTCAGGTGCACAATTCTATAATACATCATCTGTATATTGTATTGTATGTCCACCATCCCAAGCCAAGTCTCCTTCCACCACCATTTATTCCACCTTTACTGTCTTCTACCTCCTTCCATCCTCCTTGAGCTGCTTCTTTCAACCAAGAAAAGTATCCTAAGTTTGTGTTTTCCCAGTTGGTTGCCAAGGCCTGCAGAGGGAGGGAGGGAGCGGAGTATGTAATTGCAAACCTCTCATTTATCAGCTTTGGCTGCTTTTGTGTCACCACATTAGGTGTACCATTTAGCCGGTTAATCTCCTGTACCCCTTGGAAGTACATTAATTACACAGAGAATGCCTCAGACCTGGCAAGAGGTGACGAAAGAGGAGGCAAGGTGCATCTGCCCTCTAAGTGCCCAGGAGAATTGTTTACTGACTGACCTCATTCAAACTCGGATCATAGGCCCCAAGGAACTCAAGCTGAAGAGATGGCCTTTTTGTAACAATCCAATAATTTGACCTAGAAGTATTAATCTTAAAAACAAAACAAAAAATAAACAGTGAGCAAATGACAAGAATCTCCCCCGCAAGCCTCAGTCCTCTTATTCCGAATGCTCTCATAGCATCTAATGGACACAACAGCGTGTTCAGAGGTTTTAATACACTTAAGGAACCAACAGGAAGATACTTAGCAGCTTCTGCTAGAAATTACAATGTCATGCATCATTCAAATCAGAAATAGCATTGCTATGACAACTTTGGCACATGCAATTATGCAAATAAACTAGTTATTTACCCTGGCTTCTGGGAACACTAATAAATATAAAGCTCTCACTTAAATTTGGTTTAATGATTAAAAAGTTTTTTCCCCAAACAATATCATTGCCAAGAGAAACAGACTTAAAAGAATATTTTATTTTGGGCATCTAGGTGCTCACTTTGTTTCGTATTTGGTAAAGTCTCATTAACTGAGGCCAAAGATGCAAAAGAAAAACTTTCAATTAATAGGAGGTCATTTGTAAATCTGTGCTAAATACTTAGAAATCTGAATTGAATAGATTGTGAGGAAAATAATGACCAAAAAATGACTCAAGAGGTAGAAAACTTGAACTGACCACTAAAAAGCAACCAGACTCAGAAGCAACTTCTTTCAAGCCTTCACAGAACCGTTGACTTCTACGGTATTTCAGTGATTCCAGAGCATAAAACAGATGAAATGTTTTTAAAATTTATAGCTGACATACTGCTTATAGCAAAACCTAAAAAAGAGGATGAGACCCCAAACGCTTTAGAACATATCAGACCTAGCAGTATATACAGAGAATAATACCACGTGGCTACAGAGGGTTCATTCCAGGAATTTAAGAATGGCTTTAATATAACTGAGTCAATATAAGTGCTCAAAACATTTGGAGAAAAAAAAAAACAACTAGTATTTTCTCCTCTGTGTTAAAAAACAAAGCGAAACAAAATGCCAATTTTTTAGTAAGTTATGAAGAAAAGTATATTTCACTAATATAATAAGTTGATATGCATATATACACATTGTAAATACAAGCTCACATACATATATAACTACAAAGTCATCCTAATAGTTACCTGTTAAATACTACAAACATGATAAGTAAGTCAAGAAAGATACAAGGATATCTACTGCCTTTTAAACACTGCTGTTCTTAGAGTAAAAGAGATAAAAATAATAAGCCAGCACTGTAAGAAAAAGTAGTAAGAAAAAAATATGAAAAGGGAGGAGGGTAAGTTATTATTATTCAGGATTACATGATCATATAACTGTGAAACCTAAGAGAATCAATTGAAGGACTATTAGAAATAACAAATCCATTACAAACTAAATATTCTTTTGCTTTTTAAAACCGCACAAAAAGGCCTTTGAATACCAGCAATAACCAATGAGAACAGAGTGCAGGAGGAAGCTCCCGCCCACTAGAACACGGCTCTGCGACAGGTTGTGTCTCATTCTCAGCTGATTTCCTCGCATCCACGAGCAGTCCCATCACAGAACAGGTGCTCAATAAATATTTGCAGAATATATGAATGAACAAATTCACAATAAGGTCAAAACCATGAGATAATAGAACCAAACTGAAATTCCATAAACAGACACAAGTAGTTATAAGAATTTAGCATATGATAAGAACAGAATTTCAAACCACAGTAGGTAGGGTAGATTATTCCACAAACAGCAATTGAAACTATTAACTGGTCGATTATTTTAAAAAAGTGAAATATGAGTTGTACCTCACATCATACCCTGAATATGTTATAGATGGAATAGTTCAACATAATATTTGAGACCACTAAAGACTTAGAAGGAAAAAATAAGTAAATATTTGCCTTATCTTAGCATAGGGAAGGTTTTCCTAAACCTACAGGCTAAGGTAGCAAGCTTAAGGGGAAAGATTTGTAGTTTCTGCTACTTAAAAATAAAAATAAACAAACCCTTAGGTCAAACACCATAAACAAAACAGCAAAAGACAAATAATAAATGGGAGAAATACTTGCAAAGTATTAATATTCTTTTTATGCAAAGTGTTGCATAAAGCTCTAAGAAAAAAATGATCGGTCAATAAGCAAAAATGTGAAAAGGTTAAAATGCCAATAACAGGATGACAATGGCTGACAAATGTACTCCCCCCAACAAATCCTGAATGTGAAAACTGGGCTGAGGCCATTCTTCTCTTATCAACCCGGGAAACGTTCACACCGGTTTCTAGTGTCATGGGCGGTCATACACTGCTGGTGGGAGAAAAGGCCAATTTCTAAAACTTTGTCCTCAATAATCAAAGATGTATCAAACATTTACGTACAAGAATGTCCATTGCATCATTTATTGCCCTTGAATTTAGGCATTATGCATTTAAAATATTTTTATGAAAAATTAATTCATACCAAGGTACTTACTATCTAAAGATGTGGTTCTATGCCTTTTAAAATTTAACGTATCATAAAAACTCTTACTCTTTTAAATAGCACATAGTAAGTCATTGTGTTATCACACAAAAATAACTCATTTGGGGAATTACTTAAGCCACTCTAACAGTGTGGCACTGGCGCCTTGTCACTATTATGAACAAGTCAGCAGTCACCATCCTTTGTGTTTTTTGTTGCATATTTAGTAGCCCAAATTGTGCTCGCTCAAAACCGAGAGCTGTTGCCGCGTTGACTTCAGACAAAGTCCTATCAGTGTATAGTGCCAGCGACAGGTGTAGATGATTTGTAATAGTGAGAAACAAGAAAAATCTGTACGGTCAAAAGGGCTTCTTCAAAAACGATTAAATTACAGTAAATGCAGTCAAGGGACTATTTCCCAGCAACTCGGAATGTTATGGATGAATGTTTTAATGACATAAAAACATTTGTTTTGAAAGGTTAAGTTACAAAAACAACTTAATTCACTGGAATTCTCATATATACTATTAAAGACTACCTACCTATGCATTTATCCATAGGCTGTATAACAAAATGTTAATTGTGGTTATCTTTGGGTGGTAGAATTATAAGTCATTAAAACATTTTCTCTCTTATCCTTTCTAGAATTTTCCAAATGGTCTAGAAGAAAAAAATGTTTTTGTAATAATTAAAAACATTTAAAAATAACTTTAAAACACTACTCTAAAGACTAATTGTGTTGGTGTCATGAGAATATAAATGCAACATCACCCTTACCACGATAAAGACATTTTCAGGATTGATGGTAGCCATGTGGCCAGTGTTTCCAATTGAGTGTACACGTGGAGCACCAGCACGGGGCACCCAAGGGTGTCATCAAGTGCTTAGTGGTCACTGCTGAGGCTCCACCTGTGCTCAGAAGGGCCAAGGGCGGAGAGGAAGACCAAGAGTCTCTGCCCTCCAACAGCCCTCAAACAAGCAGAAAAGAGAGGACAAGTACCAACAATGTCAATCCGTGGCAGGACACCAAGGGGCCAGAACTCTGCTGCTGAAGTTCCCGGCCAGAAACATTAACATATTCAAAGATGAAAACAAACAAACAAACAAAAGCAAGGCTATAGCAGCCTGGATTCCACAAAGTTTTATGGACAAGTACGTTACACAAAGGAGTTATGTGTACATCCCTTCTTGAGGCAGCCCTAACCATCTACAAGTACCTGAGAAGTACAAGAAAGGAGGAGACTAAAAACTTTTTAAGGGGAAGGGACAGTGAAAAATTAAAGGCAAAGGTACTGAGCATAGAATTCACTTGACAAGAGGAGAGACCATATGAAAGAAATTTTTTTCTTGTGACTTAAAAAAAAAGCACTAGCAAATACATGAAATTGCATTTCCATAAACCTCCAAATTGTTCTAAGCCTAGGTAATAATTCATTTAATCATATTCAATACAACCAATTTATAATGTTTCAAAGTAATTTACCCAGAAATTTAGAGTTGGTCTAAAGGGAATGTGTCTTGTACTTGAAGAGTTCTTAAGAGATGGTTCTGGTAGACTCCATTTCAGGCTTTTCTATGAAAGATTTTCATACTTGACATTTCACGGGGGTAGGGGATTTGATAAAAGCAAAACAAAAGCAAAAGTCACTATAAAAGTACCCCAATTCCCTATCCAGATGTAATTTTAAACATATTAGCCTTTAGTGCAAAATTAAGTTTATATTAGGTTGGCCAAAAAGTCTGTTACGTTTTTTCCATGTAAGAGCTCTAGTAGTGCTTAGCTGTCTTTTAACTTCATTTGAAACGATTTTGTTAGATTGTATTGTGGCAGCTGTCATATGAGTGTGCATTTAAAAAAACATCAAAATTGGCAGATTTTTGTGCAGCAATTTTACTATTGAAGATGGAAGAAAATATGCAGCATTTTTGGCTTATTATGCTTTATCATTTCAAGAAAGGTAAAAACGCAACTGAAATGGAAAAAAACTATTTGTGCAGTGTATGAAGGTGCTGTGAGCAAGCGAACGTGTCAAAAGCGGTCTGTGAAGTTTCTTGGTACTATTGATATTTTGTCTAAATAATTCTTTGCTGTGGGGCTGTCTTATGCATTGGAAGATGTTTAGCAGCACCCCTGGCCTCTACCCACTAGAACCCAATAGTGGGAGATAGCAGACATAATTAAAATATCCAAATCAATAAAGCTATTGGTGAAAATTTAAAAAATGTGCCTTATATTTTATGGAAAAAACTGTAATGGACTTTTTGGCTAACACAATATTTTAAAATAAGGTGATTAAAAGTATTTGACTCCCGGCTGGTGTGCTCAATGGGTTGAGCGTGAGCCTGTGAACCAAGAGATTACTGGTTTGATTCCCAGTCAGGGCACATGCCTGGGTTGCAGGCCAGGTCCCCAGTAGGGGGCACTTGAGAGGCAACCACACACTGATGTTTCTCTCCCTCTCTTTCTCATGCACGTGTTCTCTCTCTCTCTCTCTCTCTATATATATATATATATAATCTTTAAAAAATAAATAAAAGTATTTGAAATGGCAGCAAAACAATGATCAATTTTAACAATCCAAAACAAAAAAAGTGACATGATTAGCGTTGGTCAGCTTAGGTCTAATGACACGGGATCATCACATTTCCCCTGAGGAAAGTATAGGAACACTCAGAACAATAAAGAGATCTCAGCAAGAGTTCTCACTCTGCCTGGTCAACAAGACAGGCCATAAAAGTACCTTTAATAAGTCCACAGTGGCATTTAAACATGTCAGAATGTACTTTTAGATAAAATGCAATTAGTTAAGACAGAAGCTTCCCTGACAGCAACTGAACGAAGAGCAGTGGTTCTCCAAGTGTCCCTCCCCTATCCTTCCCACCGGCAGCATAAACCACACGTGCAAACTTCTTGGACGTGCAAACTCTCCCACTTCCTGCCTGGCAACCTGGTTTACCAGACCCTCCAGGTGGTTGTGACTTGAGGGCACTGCTGTGGAAGATATGACAGAGGTTTGCATGTGAAACCAAGTACAAAATGCCCAGTTCAGTGTTTCAGGCTGTTCCCACTTTGGCTGACCCAACCTCGACTTCCCATTGCCCACCCCTGTCAGTGGGCAGCCCAAAGAGTAGGTCCCTGTTCAAACAGACTTTCAAAAGGCCCTTAGAGATAGGGCTAATGGGAAAAGTCGCCTATTTTTGTATGTTACCATAGTAACACGAAGCATCATTTACTTCTACCAGAAAGGTCCCCTTTGCAGGGGACACCGAATATAACAGAGAAACCTCCAAGAAATCAAATTTTGGAAAAGCAAATATGGGAAACTCAGACTCTAAGCCTTCTATATACCCTTTCACAGCCACGTCCTACCAGTGGTCCCCAACTTTTTTGGCCCCAGGGACTGGTTTCATGGAAGACAATTTTTCCATGGACCAGGATGGGGGGCAGAGGGGGCAGGGAGACAGGAGGTGAGCTGCGTCCAGGGACAGGGGGAGAGAGGTCGGAAAGCCCTGTTCTAAGCGAACTTTCCTTCATTACGCTGCCCAATGAGGAAAACCTGTGTCCTGGGCCAACCCCCACTGTCTGCACTGAAAGACATAATTTCCATGCACTGGAGAAACATGTTCCTTCATGCCCCCTACTGGTCTCAGTCCCACAGCCACAGGGAAGCTGACCTGTTTCATCTCTACACCTTCTTAGTGACACTTTGTGTCCTAAGATGTCCTTCTTTAGCTCGGCATCCAGTCCTACTTCTGAAAGCTGCCAGAAAAATCATAATGTTTATTTCTGGATTATAAAACATATTCCTGTATTATAAAATCAATTTCATTGTGTGTGTAACCCTTTATTTTTATAGTTTATACAGAGTTTCCATAGTTCCATCTCATTTGATTCTCCTAACAAGCTATGACATGGGTAGCATTTTATTCCCACTTTACAGGTGAGAAAACTGGAACTTAGGACTGAATTCAGTAAAAACTGAGCATTAAAAGTTATGGAGGGGATACAAATATTTTGCATCAGTAAATGAAAGAATTCAAAATGTCCAAAAGAACCCCCAAACTTGCTTGCATTTGTCATCTGCCAAATGATATTCACCAAAATCACTTGGTTTCTCTGGCTTGAGAAGGATGGGGAGCAGGGAGATGAGAGAAGTAAGACTCTCCCACTTACAGAATTGACATGACCCGCCACGAAATTCTCTGAGGCCCATTTAACAACAGTGACCGCCGGATGGCGCTGAGATTGATGGAGCTCTTACTGCACGCCAGGCGCCATTCTGTGCTCCTTAAATACATCCAGCAACGGTACCGATATCACCGTTTTAGAGATAAGAAAAGCAAAGCGCAGAGCAGCGAAGTAACTTGTCCAAGATGACGCATCTCACTCTCTGGACGTGAAGGAGGAGATAGGACTGGCGGGGACAAGGCCCTGTGGGGTCTGCGCTGCCCGCCGTGGAAAACCTGACACGGAGGGCCACCACCACAGGAGCCTGGACTACTTCTCCAGGGCTGCCATTTAATCAACAGGCTCCACACTCTCTCTGCCAAAACATCAATCAATGCTCAGGTTCCAAGTAATCAGGGGCATTAACTGGTTCCTTCTCAGGGTGTCCCCGTGAAAAGGGGGAAGGAGGGGAGAGGTCTTGGTTTTCTAGATCTTGGTTAGCGATGGAACCCTGGCAGATGTGCCGGAAGCTGCCTTCCATTACTTTAAGAAAATTAGAGAGGAAAGCAGCTCTGAAGGAAATGTGCAAATTAAAATGCAAGTGGCATTAATGCGTATTTCGTAGTCGAGCAGAAAGTGAGATGGGAGGCAGAAGTTCTAGTAAATGCTTTTTTTAAAAAAAGAAATATAAATAAAAAGAAACCTCGTTGGTGTAAATCACTCCTGCCTTCTTTTTCCTTGACCCCCCCCCAAACTACTCATATTTTGGAGTTATATAAGCCAGTTTTTACATATTAATCAATCTTTTAAGTTTATACATCTTTTTCTTAAAGAAGGAAACAAAGATCAAGTTGAACTTTCAGGCTAAAAGAAAAAGTGGATAATGAAAAAATGCCGTCTCCATGGGCAACTACACTGTGATGGGGGTGGGGGAGACAACTTTCAAAAAGGCATCCTCAAAACTGCCTACCTTTCTCATTTCCTGCCTCTAATTTTTCACTGAATAATGTAAGAACACCTTGAAGTCCTAGGAATTCAACAGAATTTAACAGCAAGTTCCAGAGTATCCAACACAATCTCTCCTCAAGGCAAAGTCCCCAATCTGGGCGATGGGACTACAGAGCCAACGGTTAGGGGACTTTTCCTAGCCACGCTCCTGCACTTTAGCAATTTCGGCCCAGCTGCTAACTCGCTGTGGGCCCTGCGCGCTTCACGTTCCCCTCGCATAAAATGGGACTGATAATTCCTCCTCCATCAAGTTGTGGTGTGAAAAGTAAATGAGTTAACACGCCGAGCACTTAGCACAGTGCCTGACACAGAGAAAAATGTTCAAGCTATTATTTTTACTTCTAGAATTTGCAAAGAAAATTACAACAGGGAAATTGCGTATAGATGGCTTTTACTGTATCGGTCATGCATGGCTTTAAAAACATCTAAAATCAGAACAGCCATCCCTAATCATGCCACCTGTTGGCGAGTTTCAGCAGGAGCATCCGCTCCACGCTGCGCCCTGCTTCCCTCGGAGGATTCCCGCCCGTCCGAGGCAGTTCTTAAACAGCCCTTCACGGGCGAGATCGCAGGCGGGTCCATGAACCCCCCGAAACTGCACAGGAAACTGAGCAAGGCTGTGGCTCTGGGCGTTTAAGAGGAGGCGTTCCACAGCTTTTCTCAGACGCGGATGAATTGAGCAACTTGCTTTACAGGGTTAAACTCAGGCACTATCCACGGAACAATTCATTTTACAGAAGCGGTGGCGATAACCAGGACACCTGGGCTGTTTAATCGCTGTCTTCACCCTGGACAGACCTGGCTCCGGAGAGTTCAGAGCAGGCCAGGCGGTGCGCGCGCGGCACAGCGCCCCTCACCACTTACAGACCGACCTGAGAACTTCACTGCCGAAAATTCACCTGCTCCGCAGACCTGACCTGGGGTGCGGGGTTTAACTTCTCTCTCCCTTCCCCCATACCTTGTTTCCGTCCAAGAACAAATTCAAAGGAAACTGGCACCTCTCCGTCTAGGGTTTCGCTCCTTGCCCTCGGCTGACTCTGAAGCTACTTCTCCAAGAGAACTTAATTAAAAGAACAATTAATCCGCACAAAAATCCAGAATCTACCCCAAAGCTCAAGAGCTCTAGAATTTAGAACATTGAGGGCACTTCTCCTGACCGTGAACATCTAGTAGGGCTCAGGGATAAGCACCTTATACCAAAGGGAAGCAGGCAAGGTCTGGCTGGAGGGTCGGACGCTGGTCACCCTCTGGGAGTCGACGAGCTACTGACGCGGGGAAAGACGGGCTTGGAGGCAGCCAGGTAAGCAGGTAGGTGTGGGCAAGTGAACACACACAGACGCGGCAGATGAAAGTTCAAGCCTGAACACACACCGCTTGCCCCTCCTGGGCGGGCGTTCTCACACACGGCCCAGGTGGCCACTTCTTGGGCAAAGCCTGGGTGTTCGACGGTCGCCCTCTTTGGAATGGGCTCCCCAAATCCCTAGTGAGCCTTATCAGCCTCCAGCCCTCGAAAAGCATTAACCTTGCTCCACTCTTCTAGGAGGGCAAAGAAAATCCCCGAGAAAGAGAAATAAAGGGGACAGGGGAAAGCGGGGTGTCGCCGAAGGCAGGGGACGCGCAGCCGGCAGCGTACATACCCAGCGCGAACAGGGCGAGCTGTCCAGCCGAGGTGACCATTTTACGGGCAGCGGGCAGCAGGCGCTCCAGCCTCCTGCCCTACCTGCGGTGCCCGAATGGCGAAGCGGCGCTGCGGTGCAGGGGGGAAAAAGGCCCGGGAGAGGCAAGGCCAGCCCCCGCGCGGGCGGGAGGAGGGAGGACCAAGAGCTCAGCTGGCCCAAGCGCTTTGGCTACTGAGCTGTCTGCGAGGCGGAAATGGGAAGGCGGTTACCGTCACCTCTCCGTCACTCGGGGACAGGGCGCGGCGGACCACCCTTCAGCCCCAGCGGGGGTGCCCCTCTAAGGGCATAGGAGGTGGGGGTTTGGGGTTGGAGGCGGGGACGCTACGCGCACCGTGCAGGGCGCTGGCGGTGGGGTGGGGCGGGGCGATCAGGGACTCTCCGAGCCCAGCGCAGGACCCTGGCACCTAGGCCAAGGAAAAGGCAGGAAGCTTCTGACTTCAAACACCACCCTCAGACTAGTAGGGCAGTGCGACCCTGGCCTCTGCACCAGGGGTCGTTGCCTGCTGCGGAGCCACAGCGTCCCCCGGAGCAGTGACAGCTTCTAGGCTCTAGGCGGCGGAGCAGAGCCGCCCGGCCCGGATCACCTGTGCCCACTGACTCTGCAGGGGTTCCCCAGAGCAAGGGACTTGGGACGCAGCCCTGAACCGACCTGACCTGTGAGCTTATCTGGCATCCTGCCAAGGCTTGGCCTAGGGAAAGTGCTCCCTAGAATCAGCGAAGAATGTGTTAAACCACGTTGCTTACCTGTACCCCCATCCCAGCGAGTAACTTGATTTTAGGGACGCTTACTGCCTGAGCACAGCCACCCTACAATCCCAGGCAGGCACATTAAGATCAGCGGGTCTTCATGCATGTTGGCCTGGGATTGATAATGATGGTGGCTCTCTGTTTAAGGGGCACCTGATTATCTACCACTACCCCCAGCCCACCCTGGTATAGACAGCTGAGGCCAGGAGTGGGGTAGCATGCTGACAAGCACTACCTGAGAGAGGGGTAAATGTACTGGGCTACCCGGGTGGCCCTTTTGGGATCTGTGGCCTTGAGCTGGCCCTTGGTGCTAGAACTGAGGGAAATGGAGGGGACAGAGGAAAGACATCCTAGACAAGAATGGAAGAACCATGGGTTCCTTGGTTCCTTGGGGACTGTGCGTTGGGAAGAGTATGCCCCCAAGAGGCAGTGACCAGTGGTATTCTGCAGATGCCCTGAGCTCAGGGACTAATTCTCTTTACCTACCCTCCCCCCCACCCACCCAGCCTAGCTATGCTGGGTAGACCTCTTCTCCTTGGTGGGGGGCAGGAGGAAATCTCCTGCTGTTTCCTTGGCCCAAGGATCAGACTCTCAGGGTTGCTTTTGCTAAGATTGTTTCATATGGGCTCAGAGGCCTAGTTTTTATAAGGAAGCACTAGGCCATTGGCTTCAATGTTTGAGCAGGAAATAGTGTAGAAAGAAATTTTGAAAAGAGTGAAAATTTACTTTGAGAAACCATTCCTTTCACTGCATATGTCAGAGGATACTTTGCTGTTCTCTCAGCCCTTCATGATCCATGGTGAGAGTTTTCACGGGAAGTCCTGGGGGTACCCATGTCCACGCTCATGCATGTACAGGGCATAGTTCCTTAGTAAGTGGTCCCTGTCTCCCTTCAAGCATCTATGTCCATCTCCCTCAGACTGGTCTTGACCTGTTCTGATGGCTTATCTGTCTCATTCGTAGACTAGCAGGCTGTGGCTACAAGAGGGAAGAAATCAATAATTCTCCAAGTTGCCCTGTTCTCCAGGATCTCCACGGAGACTGTGGAGCGAACCTGTCACCTTGCTTCCTGCCGGGACATACACTCAAGTTCGCTGTGGCTGAGGTCTGGCTGCCCAAGCTGGTGAGAGTCAGGTTCAGCGGTTTCCCCTTTTCTGCCTACGCACAAAGTCAAGGGTGGGGGCAAGTGGCAGCAGAATCAAGCCAGTGAGCACGTCCCTGTCAGGATTGGAAAGTCAAGATATAATCTGCCATCTTGTAAACTAAAGAGCATCCGAATCAAAGTACATGCTAATGTTTGGAAATTTTTGATTCCCCCCAACATTTTCAAGAGCCAGTCCACATCTATAGTTTTATAAGCCTTTCAATTTATTCAAGTCAAACAGATAATCAAGGGTTGGGCTTTTTAAAAATGCCTACAGCATTTGTTGTAAACCGAACTGAAATAATTTGAAACCTTTATTTATAAAACTAAGAGGACATCAAGTATCCTAAAATGTTAACCCCTGGCACCTTGTGTATCTCACTCAATCCACACAATAAACTCATGAGATAGATTTCATCTCCCTTTAATATAAAAACAATTGAGAACTGGAGAATTTAGTAACTTACCCAGAGTTACAAAGCCAGCAAATGGCAGAGCCCAGTTTTGAGAGCAAAACAAGCTGGCTCGGAGGCCTATGTGTCGGCCTCTATGCTACGCTGCCTCAGTTTCCACATTTTAATAAGGATAAAACTAAACTCACTGGGTGGCTGTGAGAACTAACTGCAAAGACTTGTTTGCATGCTTAGCACAGTGATATCCACAAATCTAGCTGTGGTTTAAAGAGAACTCCCTCGGGGGCTGCACTTTTTCCTTCTCTCAATTTCCTACCGTGACCTTTATTTTATCACCTCCGTATCAGAACTTTGCTGGTGCATGTATGTCTGTGCATGCACAGGAGCCCTCCTTCCTGCCGGAGACAGAGCCACAGGGGGTATGAAGTTGTTTCTCCGTCTGTGCTGCAACAGCAGCGGTGGAGGGGGGTGGGGTGGGGGGGGGAGTTACGGAATACGATTTAGAGCAAGAAGTCATTTTTTTTCTTAAAGGGTGGTGTGATGCCTTTGCATTTTAGCAGTGCAGAATACTTGCTTTCTGAGCTTAGTGGAATTCCACTCACAGCCCTGGAAGCTATGTAGACACGTGGGTTCATTCCTTCAGCTACAGGCACTGTAGCTGTCTCTCTTGGCCACTGAAGGTCCTATTTCCGTGTGGACATGGAACCTAATGAATAGGTGGACTTCTTACTAGGAACCTGCCTGGGCTGCCTTCACACACACTTGCTTCACCTGGCCCTGGGCTCACGGAGACCCCTTTGCTGTAACAAGCCAATTGCAGCTTCTCCTCCCCGTGCAAAAAAACCAGAACTCTGTTACGTTTTACTTAGGCCAGTAAAATCCCACCGTCAGTTTTCTCTTTCCTTTCCTCTACGTACTCATTACAGAGGTGTGTTTAAAGAGTCCCCTTCTTCACTGTAATCAGCCTCCCCTCCCTCCTGATTCATCTGTAGGCATGACTGTGGGCAACCAGCACAGGAGTCTTCCCTGAATGATTCAGGCCAGCCACCGTCCAGGTCGGCAATTACCCAAGACGCTGGTGAGTACACAGCCTAGACAGTCTTAGGAAGGATGGACTGCCATGGGCCGCAGAACTGCAGGAAGTGCAGACAAGCCTCAGAGAGCGGTGACCAGAGATGGCTTCAGTGCGCTGCAGGTCACTTCTTGGTGGCAGCAGCAGACAGCGGGGCTCAGAGGGAAAGCAGGACAGGGTTCCCAGCACAGCAGGGGAGCAAAAGTCAGATGTCATCTGTGTATGAGAGAGAGTGAGAGAGATTTTACAAAGGCCTCTGGAGAACCGTGTTTAGGCAGAGTGAGATTTTAATGTGTTAAGGGATTTAGGAAAAGAAATCTAATCCAAAGTAAGGTATTGTCCAAGTATCAGCTCCCTGTGAAGACTTAGTTATTAATGTGTCCCTTATCTCTAGCTGAAAGAAAAATAGGAAACCTTATGCTTAGTTTATTTTTACAGTTTTCATCACCAGCATAACAGGTAGGGTAAGGAGCCCTAAGCATTTGCTTTGTCCTCAGCTACTGGGGTGATATTCCTGGCTGCTGTTGTCCAAAGACTGGTATGACCTGCTTAACATCTCCCATCTCCCCAGCTCTCAGGTCGGCCTTGGGAGTGCACATTGAAGTTGTATATGAAGTTTGAACCCTTCCTTCTCAAGGGATATCACAGCATGGCCCGAACACTCAATATTGAGGTCTGGAGGTTGACAGTTCCATGGGTGGTCCAAGCAGCTCCAGGATGTCAAGGCGCTAGGCTGAATCTCTGAGACTTGAAGTTACCACAAGGCTGCTGCAGCTAAAGGCATTACCTTCTCATACAGCTCGTGAACTGCCTCGATGACTGGGTGCATTAGAGGAACCCGATGGATTCAGCACAGCTCCTGCCAAACCGCTCCATGAAGCACATTTGGAGGAGGGAGAGCTGTGCGTTCACTCCCGTCCCTGTGCCTTTGTTGCTGTCCTCCCAGCAGCCTGAGCCATAGTCACACAACATTCCGAAGACTGGGAAGATTGCCTGCCAGAATCCTCAGGGGTGCCTTGTGGACAGCCCTAAATCAAGTGCCTAGAAATCCCTAGGCAAATAAAACTAACAATGATTGAGTGAAGCAAAGGACAGGCAGGAAAAGGAAAATATAAAGAATCGAGGATGGAGAAAGCAAAGAAATATTGAGAGCTGCGAAGGAGGGCTTAATAATTCATTTTTCGGTGATGGGTTAGTCTGTCCGATAAACTCAAAGAATTTCCCCGAAGCTCAGAGAAAAAAGAAAAAAAATTATAAGAGAAGTTATGAGACAGAGAAAGACAAAACCAGAATGGCCAAAATATTTTTAATAGGGAGCACCGAAAAAAAAGCATAGAGCTGATAGAAGAGAAAATGTTCTTGTTCTCCAAACAGGAGGGATCAGGGGTGACAGAAGGGGCCTGTACATTTTGTAGGTCTGCGAGGGGAAAGGGGCTTTGTCTAAAGAGACTATGAAAAGTGCAAGGGAAACTTCCCTTCGGTGACAGACGTTCAGACCATCATATTGAACTTCCCATCCTGCCTCTCTTCCAAAGTCCCATTGAAACAGCCAAAAATAAAAAAAAAATAAACATAAAAACAATAATGATAGGGAAAATCTGTCACTGTTCAAAACAGGAAAAAAACAAAGGATTCTGCCCACATACCAGACTTTACAGGAATTTCTGTACAACTTAATGCAGATAATACCAATTAGCGAGAAGAGTTAGACAGCCTTCAATTTATTTCACAGGACAAAAAAAAAAAATGTCTCTTAAGGGAAAGTCCTCCCCCCACCAGATCCAGTAATACTCCCAAGGTTGGTTGTGACAAGCGCTGTAGACAAAAATTAATTACAGGAAAGTCAGGAATGGCAAACATCCATCTTCTTGAAGCATCCTGGCAGCGCCCAGGTACTGGGTGCACGTAGGCAGGGATGCCTCGGGAAGCTCACCTTGGACGTCTGGCCTGCAACATGCCAAGGGGGCAACGGTGGTCAGGGAGCCACTCCAGCCCCCCAGACAGCTCTACGTGGTTACAGCACACAGGGGCCCAGACCATTTCATCCGAAGGCAAAACCCTGCTCTTTTCGGGAGTCTCCACAGACAACTGGCTCATGACAAGCTTGTCGCGTTCCCGGCCCCGGGTGAGGCCGAGGGGTGTGAGGATGCACAAGTGTTGCCGTGCCCAAGTCTGCTTCACGGAGTCACTCGGGCAGAGGTACCAGGCTGCCTCTGGAAGAAAAAAGTCCCATTGCCATTTGCCACGTAAATGTCAAAGAAAGGAAGCAACATCCATGAGATTTTGAGGGAAAATAATTATGACTTAAAATTCTGTTTCATATTTAAGATATTTTTCATATTAAGATTATCTTAGGCAAGCATCTATTAAAAAGTAAATAATTCATGTACCACCATGACTGAAAAAAAGACTCCACAGAAAATGTTCTAGTCAAGCAAATAAATTCAATAATGTAAAGAAAATTGTAATAAAAGAAACATCAGTGAACCGATGAAAGCAGTGAAACTTAATGTTGATCCTGACTCTTGATTTTTTATATATCGTGACACTTAACTGTTGGATGCCAATAGATGAAATTTTTCTTTTCTTTTTACCAACAGGATTCCAGTTTTGTGTGGTTGACAACATGCCCTGACACACTGTTGATGATTGGCCTGGGGCTGGGCATGTGACTGAGTTCTGGCCAATGAATGGTCAGAGAAAGTCTCCCGTTAGACCCCTTGGGGAAAAGTTTGCTTTTTGATTAAGATAGAAAGTGAGGTAGCCTGACCTTTCTTCCTGTTTGAAGGTGGTTGTCTGAGGATGTTTCCTGGAGTGTGGCATCCATCTCGTGATGGTGACAAGGCCGAAAGAATGTGACAGATGCCCTGAGGACCTGGAAGCATATTGAAGAGCTGCTAAACCAGTGATGGACCTGCCTCCCTTTACCCGCTTTTCTATATGGTATAATTAAATGTGCTTAAAGTCTGAGCCACTGCTATGTGAGGTGGGAGGTATAGTTGGATATTTAATAAAACTGTTGAAGATAGTTCTTGAAAGAGCACATATATGCTGAAATTAGGAGCTGGGATTAAATCATAATAATCTAAATCTAAAGGCCTCGATTATTATTGTAGTAATTGGGAGGACAGGGTGGTATCAGAGAAGGGAAGAAAAAATGTACTTGTTTTGTCATCTTTCATTAAAAAGAACTAATAGCTACTGTAAAAATGTTTAATAGATATATAAACTTATTTAAAAATTTTAAAGATAACTAGTAATAGAATAAAAACAGAATATATAACATCCAAATTTCTTGAGGAAGAAAAGGAGGAGATAGAGACAGAGATGATATAGGTAGACAAATAGGTAATGAGAACGAGAAAAAGTGCAAGAAATGTAAAAGTCAGAAACATATGTATGATCACATGGTAGAGGTAAGCACAAAGACAACTGTGTTCCCATTAAATGTGAACAGTTTTAACTCCCCTTTAAAAATACAAAATCCAACTGGAGACTTTTGAGAAACACACCTGACAGTGATATAAAAAGCAAGCAAAAAAACTTACATTGCCCTGTGAATGCAAACCAAAAGAAATCTGGTGAGGTAGTATAATTATGAGAAAACAAAAATGTGCAGCAAAAAAGAATTAATACATGAACAGGGTCATTTTGGTCAAAACTGTTAGAAATATGAGGAAATCTACAACAATGAATTATAATCCCTTTGCGTGGCAGATTGTCACATTAATGGTCCCCATGCTTTTGTGTCGTTCCCTCCCACATTGAGTCTGGGTTTGGCTATGTGTCTTGCTTGGGTCAGTAGGACTTCAGCAGACTGAATGATACAAGCAGGGACTTAAAAACTGCTGAGCAGTAGCGCTTGTCCTCTTGGGCTGTTTCTGCCACCTTGGGCGGAAGCCCAAAGTAGTCTACTAGAAGGAGAGAGGCCGTATGAAGCAGAGAAAAACCACCATTCCTGAACCCAGCCTGCATCCGGCCGCCAGTTGAATTCAGCTGTAAGAATGAATCCATCCAACTCACAGTATCATGAATAATAAGAAAATGTTACTGTGTTAAACCACTAAATTTTGGGGGTGTTTTGTTATGCAGGAATAGATAATGGATACACTTTGTATGACCCGATCATTTCTCTGTGGCACCTCAAAAGAATAAATATTCAGTAAGGTTATGGTGAATTCGAAAATGTATCTAATATAAGTAACTTAATATGCACAAATCAAGATATTCTACTTTGCAAATATAAATACATTTCTTTCGAATCAGAATGTTTGGGATTCAGCCAAATGTATTTCAAGAAAAATTTGTAGCCCCAAATTTTCTTTCATTATTTAGAAATAATAAGACTAAATAAAGTGACAATTTAACTTAAATAGAAAGAAAAGATAAATCCAAGGAAAGCAGAAATGTGGAGTCACAATTAAAACAAAAAATAATGGCTTAGAAAAGGCAATAACCAGAGAATAAATGTGAGAGTGTCTTTGAAAAAATAACAAAAGTGGTAAGGCTAATCATGAATGAAGAGAAGATTAAAAATGTGCAGTGTGGACAATGAGAAGTGGGACAGAACATGCGGGTAAGATTTTGTATGAGAAAGCAGTATGTATAACTCAGTGTTAAAGAATTTGAAAATCTCATTGAAATGAATACATTTACTAGGAGAATGTACTTGCCAAATTGACTGAAGAAGTGGAATCTTGAAAACACTAATAATCAGAGAAGAAATAGGAAAATTATTAAATAATTACTCTGTAAAAGATGCCTTTTCCATGAGTTACAAAGTATATTTCTTTTAGTCCTTAAGGAATTTAATGTTCTTGCTATTTAAAATGTTCTACAACATAAAAAAGGATAAAAAGTATCCCAATTCCGTTTTTCAAACTAAAGCAACCCTGGTATCCCAAACTAACAAAAGTGGCAAAATGAACAAAAAGTAAAAACGAAACTAAAGACCAAATTTAAGAGAATAGATGAAAAAAGTAAACAAAATGATAACAGATCAAATCCAAAATGTTATTAAAAGTACTATATTGTGACCAAGTTGAGTTTTTTTCTGCTAGTGCAGGTAGTATTTTATTAACACAAATAATTACATTAAAAAAATCAAAATATAAATGACCATATATAACAGTATATTACTTTCAGGTATAAAACATAATGATTAGTTATTGTATACATTACAAAATTATTATTGCAATAAATCTAGGTAACATCCATCTTACACATAATAACAATTTTTTAACATTTTAAAATCAAAGATAAAACTTAATTATCTCTATAGATGTGAGAAAAATTCTTAGTTAATAAAAATAGGCTACTTCATTAACATAGCAAATACCTATGTCAATCAGCATCTACAAAATTCTTTTATGGGTTGTGTTTTTTCCATTACCATTTATTCCCCTGTACCCTCCTCCACCTGTACCCACCTCCTCCCCACCACACTGTTGACTGGTAAAATTCTTCATGTGGAAATAATAGACACATTCCTACTAAAGGCAGGAACTAAACAAGAATGTTAATCTAACAACTGTTCTGTAACTTTCTGATAAGATTGGATTTGATGGTGAAGAATCTTAAGGTTTTTCATGCTCATCATTTTTAGCTATTTTTCCCCACTGATTTGAAATAATACCTTTATTATATTACAAATCTTTTATTTTATTGGCCCAATTAATCCCCAGGCTCTCTGCATTACTTTAATTTCATAATATCTTATGGCTATTTAAATTCTCTCTCTCTGTCTCTCTCCCTCACTCACACACACACAGATGTACTCCCACGAGAGAGCCCAAACTGCCCTTCAGAATAGTTTAACGTTCCTACTAGCTGTGTGGGAGGTGGTTTTCCACATTGGTTATTCTCCCCCAGCCAAGTCATATAAATCGTTGGTTCTTGGGTCACGCATGCCTTGGAGAATCTGATGAAAACTATGAGTGGTCTTCACCTCGCTCCCCTATAAGCTATGTCTACATACACATATCAATGTACTGAATTGTGCCTGTTGTTATATGCATTTATGGACTGTCTAAAACTTATCGATGGACCCCAGGTTGAAAACATCCGATGCTAACTAACACAGGGGTGGGTAAAATTAGGTTTACAGTTGTGAGTACACAAAACACAGATTTCATTCTTGTATTATTATTTATTAATCTTGTGAATATAGGAACAAGTGTAAACCTACTTTTGCTTATCCCATTTTCATCTATATTTATTGCACCATCTTTTACATTTAATTCTTTAATCCAGTTGAATTTTTGGTGATTACTTATAACACATCCCTAAGAAATATACAGTATGATCCAAATGTCGTTCCTCCCCCATAACTATAATATACATGCATGGAGAAACAGGTAAACGCTATAGATGTACCAAAATTCTTAGCACAGATCTGGGTGGTTTGAGTGATTCTTTGTCTATTCTTCTCTTTTCTTCTCCTATTTAGATATTCTACAATGAATTTATTTTATTATTTTTAAAACATTTTATTTACTTATCTTTAGAGAGGAAGGGAAGGAGAGAGGGAGAGAAACACCAATGTGTGGTTGCCTCTCGGGCATCCCTTGCCGGGAACTGGCCTGCAACCCAGGCATGTGCCCTGACTGGGAATCGAACTGCGATCCCTTGGCTCACAGGCCTGCGCTCAATCCACTGAGCTACACCAGCCAGGGCTATTTTATTTTTATAATAAGAAACAAACTGATTTCTTTCAGAAAAAAAGGTGGAGAGTGCACTTTGGCGGGTTTCAGGGTTGCTGAGAATGAGAGATGAGAGGCTCTCTCTTCTGCCGTGGAGGTAGAGGTGACTGTGGGGGTGGGGAGGGATGAAGTCTGAACATCAAGCGTTTGCGCGGCCGCACCAGCGTGGGCAGGAATCAGAGGCTGCCTGGGCCCATCTCCTCCCCGCCTGGACACAGGGCCCTTAGTGTGCGCTGGGGCCTGTGATGGGCCGCCACCAGGCTCTCCGACAAGGGCCCTGTGTCTGCCACTGTCCAACACAAAGGACAGAGGTCCCCTGTTTACTTTGGATTAGAAACGTTCAAATGAAGGACAGCAAAAACATTTGAGTTTTCCCTCTTTTTCAGTTTCTTACAAAAAAACAAATTGTAGTGAGTCTGGGATTTTTTGGCATCTTCCCTGAATAAAAATCAGACTAGATTGTTGATGGAGTCTTAAAGAACTTCCCTTGTTTATTATTACTTTTTTTTTTTTTTTAAGATTTATGGCTTAAAGGTTAAGAAGTAGCAGTGACTGACTAAACCCCTGAATTGTCCATTCATTTCCCAGGAAATGGGGCATTCCCTGTACCTTGGTCAGCTGGAACAAGTGACCTTTGACCTTTTGCAATAAGCTCATTATAGGCTGGAAGCACCCGCATATTCACGACCATGCTGTCTCCCCCTCCCCTCTAACCAAACTCCCACACCATGGGATACTCTTTTGCTTTTCAGATGCTCATTCAAAATTAGGAAATTAGACCTACAAAGAATTTTATCAGACATAGGAGTCTTTAAATCATACAGGTCAAGGTTCTGCATTGGGAGACTGTGCCTGAGTCTATAGGGAGCAGGCTCTTGAGGCCATTGTGGCATGGAGAAACTTGTGTGGACTTTCAGGCCTTCTGGGTTCAATTAGCTCTGGCACCCATGTGCCAAGGACAGCTTTCCGAACCTTTCTGATTGTCAAGATCCTTAGCTATAAAATAGGGGTAATCGTAACACTCAGCACATAGAGTCACTAATGAAAATGAAATGAGACAATGTGTTAAGGGTGTAATTGGAGCCTTGATACATGGAAACCATTCAGTGCCTGGTGGCTGCCACTGCTGTGACTTGCCACAGTTGTCACCTGCTGTGGAATAGGGCAGCTGTAGCCTTGGCCCACTTCAGGAGGAGGGGCCGAACTGGTGCATGTGCAGGACTGGAAAGCCCAGCTTGCAGGGGCAGCGGCTTTCTGTCTGATGCTGGCTTGTTCTTTTTTTTTTTTTTTTTTATTGTTTATGTTTTTTACAGTTGTCCCAGCTTTTCCCCTGTTGCTCTCCCCTATCCCATGGCCCCACTCCCGCTCCCACAGTCAATCCCCACCCTATTGCTCGTATCCCTGGGCCCGTTATACATGTTCCTTAACTAGACCCTTCCCCTTGTTTCCCCCACTATCCCCTTCCCCCTTCCCCTCTGCTCACGGTCAGTCTGTTCCTTGTTTCCATGCCTCTGGTTCTATTTTGTTCATTTGTTTGTTTTGTTCACTAGGTTCTACTTATAGGTGAGATCATATATTATTTGTCTTTTGCTGCCTGGCTTATTTCACTTAGCATGACACTCTCCATGATGCTGGCTTATTCTTAAGTGACTACCATAGTATCAGTAAATCTCGAAAGGGGTGGACATAGAAACTTTGAGGAGGGGCTTTTGCACCCCACATCTGACCCTACCCTCGGAGTCTCATGTAGTTTTCTAGCAGGGTAAGTTTGAAAATGGCCACTTGTGATGAGAGATGTCCCCGATGGGGGTGTGGTGTATGAATGAATCGTATGGGAAGGGGAAAGGTGAGACCACTAATTTATACCCATGTTATCATCCTCTGTCCTGTTAAATCTTGTATGTTACTAACAACCTTGGAGGTAAGTATCTGAAATTACGTTTGCTTGTCATATTTCAGACCCTGAGGATTCCTGAGTCCTTCCTTCTAGCAAGGCCGTTTGGAGGTGAATCTCCGAGGACCTGACACAAAGTGGTCTGGTCCAGTGAGGCTGGGCATTCCCATTTCTTTTTATGTACCGAGTTTTTATTAGTCACCAGCAAGAACAGAGGGAGAAAAAAGGAAGCCAATGCATTTTAAGATATATCTAAGGTCACACATAGAAAATTCTTAAAACTTAAGGCATTCCTTCTTACATCAAAAATTTTCAAAGTTCCAATGGAAAGAAGCATTTATTCCTAAAATAGGTAGATGAGCTATTTCTAGAGCAGAAGTGATGACTCTGAGAAATAATCAGAAAACCAAAGACAGCAATAACTTATTTGGAGGTGAATGCTTCTGGTGAAGAGCAGTTTCTTTGGCTCCACGCTAACTTTAGAAACTTCTGTTGATTCCCCTTGCCCCACGCTCAATCTATTTCAGCTCATTCCCCATGCTGCCTCACAGGTGCCCCTGAACCTGCTCCCTCTTTTCCTTACTCTCTCCCCATCTCTCCCTTTCTCCCTCTGTTAACCCAGCAGTATTATGAGAAACTGAGCATTTGAACGAATTTTTAATTCAATTGTAATGAGTGAGGTTTTACATTTTGTACTTAGTTTTAAGAGAGTATATTAATATTTTGTCTTCTCCTTTTTTCATCTTCACCTGAGAATGTTTATTGATTTTTAGAGAGAGCAAGGGAGAGAGAGAGAAAGAGAGAACCATTGATCAATTGCTTTCTGTACATGTTCCAACTGGGGAATGAGCCCAAAACTTTTTGGTGTGTAGTATGACGCTCCAACCAACTGAGCCATTCGGTCAGGGCTTATTGTTTTTTAATTAAAAAAGCTAAATTTAGTTGGCCTTTGGTCAGGTATGATTCATTTATTTATTTTTTTCCTTTTAGAGTGTATGTCATTCTCAATTAACAACAACAAAAATCCTTTGACTTCTGGTTTAAAAGATACTTGATATTGTCATTTTACTTTTTACTTTCATATGACTAAACTTCTGGGTTTTAATAGTTTTCTTGTGAGCATTCATATAAGCTTATGGTGCATGTTTACAAATACAGGAGTAAACAGCTCAGCATGATCCAGTGTCTGCCCATGACCCAGCCTTTACCCGTGTTCTGAAACCACACCCCAGATCTAAAAGCAAATGTGCCTGCTATGGGGTCCTTGACTTAAGTATCACTAGTGATCCGGCCTGCCAGCTATCACAGCCATTCTGGTGCCACGTAGGAATCTGCCAAGTTATCTGCTTCTCCAGTTGGGCAAGGCCTTGGAAATCCCCGGGACAGAACCTCTTAGGTGAGACAGGTTCAGCAGAATTGCTGCTGGATCACACTGAATGAGATAACCAACATTTCCCTCTCCTGGTACCACTTGCAAAGAGCTTCTGAATCATTATACTGTTTGATCCTTGCATTACATGTGGTGAAGCTACTAACGCATCACCATTTTACAAGTGAGTAAAGTGAGAGTCAGAGAGACTAAATGATTTGTCTAGGGTCACACAACTAGGAAGTGTCTCTGGCCTTCTGAACTCCAAATCCAGGACTACTGCATCTGCCACAAGTGAAAAAGAAGTCATTGCTTCTCTCTTTCAGGGCCATCTTTCCAGGAGAGGACACTACGAGAACCCTCAGCAAAGAGGCATTAAAGACATGGTCCTGTTACGATCTTAATTATTCAGATCTCAGAGCTCCTTGGCCTTGTTGGAGTCTCCCTGCCAGCTCAGCTGAGACTGCTGTTTACCACTTGCATGAAAAAGAAAGGAGTCCCCCCAGTTCTCACAGGAAGTCAAAGTTAAGAGCCATTGTCACAGATGACAGAAATGTCAGCAACCAGACTCCTGTAAGGACTGAGTGGTTCTCGGGAGCTGCATCACCCTGCTGCTATCCCACTCCACCCTCTGCGCAGGTTGCTACGGTTTCTGAGCAGTTTCTGACAATAACCATGAAAGCCTTTTCTTTTTCAATAGCAGTGGGATTGGCATAATTGGGAATGAAGATAAAATGTGGAACCAAGTTAGAGGAGATGGAGTGTATGCAGAAGGGCTGTTGAAAATGTAACACTTGGGCTCATTACTTGTGGGGGCTCAAACTTGGGAAGGTTAAGGACCATAATTTTCCCATTTGTTCTACATGTTAATTCTGGAAATAAAGCTGGCTTTGCTCATTAATTATTTTTAAAAATTTGTAAGAAAAAGAGAGAGAGGAATGATTTAAAAACAACAACAACAACTGTTTGAAACCATTACAGCCAGAAGAAGCTACAAAGGAGCTAGAGTACCGAGTGACTAAGAGTGAGGAATGACAAGAATGTCTTCCCTCTGGGAGGGGTTCTACCTGCGTAGATCTTCGCACACCAAACATGTCCTCACAGGTATGCTGGTGGTAAATGATTCGAAAGACATCAATGTCAGAATAAAAGAGAGTCTGGAACACATTTAATGATTTGCTTCTGGGGATCATTGTAAATAACCAAAAATTTGGGAGACATCTCCGAATTTTCTGACTCTTGAAGAATTCAGCTGGAAAGTAAAAAACAAGACCTGTTCCCTTGAGAATGTCTCCAAAAGTCCCAAGAATGTAAGCAATATTTAAATGTGAGTGAAGTAGCCTTACTCACCAAAGCCATACTCACAATCAAAAATGTCATCCTCTTAATTCTGTTAAGGAACTTCCTACCTTTGTCTCAAAACACACATACATACACACATGCCCTTCCAAGGCACTGAGTCAAAAACTTTCCTGCTTAACTCCTACTCCCCTTCATACCTCAGCCAAGATACCTCTTCCCCAGGCAGACTCCCACACAGAGACATGGACTCTGATAGTACCCTCCAGGCTTCTCCAGGGGGCTCACAGCATTTCCTTTGTCCACATCACAGGGAGTTTTGTCTAACCCCAAAGAGAGGATAAGGATGCCCTTTTACCCCACCCCACCCCTCACTAGGTTCCCTTGGGCTTATTAGTACCTGGGGTGTTAAGTGGAAGGACCTCCAGAAGGATGTGGACACTCTGGGTCTCCCGGGTAGGAGTGGGAGTCAAGGTGGGCATTGGAACCGAGAAGGATCAGGCGTGGAGGAGAAGGCTGCTGATTCTGTGAGCCTGACCATGAGACATCATCTCCCGTGTGGCAACACCTCCAGATGCCTGTGGAGGTCAGGCACTAAGTCTGCAAACTGGGGCCCTTCAGTGGGGACTCTAACGGTCAAGCTTGGATAGAGAGAGTGGAACCTCCAGGATAAAGGGCTCTCACTGCAGGGTAATGTGGGCCAAGAGAAAGGTCAGCTAAAGCGGAAGGTATCTATCCTGAGGAATGGGGTCCGACCCTCATTTCCTGGATATCAGCTCAAGGACAGCAGCGGGGAACTTCATTAACCTGGGCAAGTGGCTTTTAAGCAATATTTAATTTAGCTTAAGAAAAGTAAAATTACTTTTCTTTCACCTAAATTCGTAACTATTGTACCATACCACATTTATAATTACACAAGAACTTCCAAAATTGTTGGTTTTATGTATACCTTCCCCTGTTAGACGTTTACATACCCAGTACAGTGTAGAATGTAGCTGATTCCCAATAAATATTCATTCAATGGATGAGTGGATTAATCTATGAAAATTCCTTAAATCTTCAATAATCTCAAACCCTTTTGTCAGAAACTTTTACCAAAATAAAATCATAAAAATTCCACTGCCCAATATGTTTTTGAAAAATCTACATCAGCCCTGCAAGTCTGAAATCTCAATGATTGAGAAACAGGGTTTTTTTTTTTTCAAGGTAAGAATAAAGGCGCTTCTACCAGGAGTGGGCCTCAGCCCCTGCGGTTTAGGCACCTTAATCAAGTGCCCACTTCTCTACCTGGTGGGCCCTAAAAGACCACCCTGTCTCTTGATTGTTTCAAGATTTAACTAACTTATCAAATGTTTTTCAAAGGAAAAGCCCAAGAGAGACTTGAGAAACAAGCAGTCAAGACTGGAGTTTTCACCTTGTAGAGAACGCAGCAAGTGGAGGTCCGCATCCTAGGAAGGTTCAAATAATTGAGGAAACAGGGGCCCAATGGTTGAAAGAGACTTGTCATGAGGGGGCCAGGGCAGGAGAGCCAGGAAGGAGGATCTCTTCATGCTGAAATCGATGCAGTGACATCTCCTGCATGGATAGCTCATTACAAGCGGCAAGACCATAGCATTCTCTGAGGTCTGGATTCCCTATCCTTATGTCATACACGCCCACCCAAAAACAAAGAGTCCCGTTTCAAAAACTCCTGGAATTTTGCCTTTCTCTCTGACAGATGTAATCACACGTATAAAACAGGTAGTCACAAAGAAGTGATGTCTGGCTTCAAGTGCCGTTTGGCTCAAAGGGTATGAGGCAGACTCTCCCAACTTAAGGTATTTATGAAAACAGGTAAAGACAGGAACTCAAAAGGATGCTAGAAACTTCATCCCAACCAATGGCTTAACCGGATTCTAGCAGGCAGTTTTCTCCATTGTAAAGTGGGACACATCAGATTGTACAAACCTATGCAGAGTATGTCTCATGTATAGATGTCAGTGGGAAGACAGTTGCCTCTGCCTTCTGTTACAGACAGAAAGATCCAAGGTCATGAGAACTAGAACACTAGGTGGGTAGCCATATGCCGTGGAAGTGCAGCTTTTAAAAAATTAAAAAATATATACTGATGTATAATTCACATATATCAGTTTTAGGTATACAACACAAGGATTTGATATTTGTATACCTTGCAAAATGATCACAAGAATAGACTAGATTTTAAGTTTGATTAACACTGTCAGCTTATATAGTTAAAACATTTTTTCTTATGATGAGGACTTTTAAAATGTATTCTTTTGGCAAATTTCATATACACAATACGGTATTATTAAGGCAGTGCTGCTTTAGGAGGATGCTAATACTATACCTATTTGAACATAGCACCTCCCAGGAAATAACTGGTCAGGAAGCATGTATATACGGGGAGGGGTGGGAGGAAGGAGAACCAGCAACCTTGTACTATCCCCTGGGAGGTGCAACACTTACACGTGAAACACTACAGGCAGGGCGGGGACAGGAAGGTCTCTAATAAGCAGTGTGCACTATCAATTGAAGTTTTGCAGGTGACTTAATGGTTCAGAGGAGGAGACAACCAGGTGGGAGGATGTGCTACCTTGGTTGTATGGAGCCACATTAGGTGCATACCTGCCGGCAACTGAAATTGTGCCTGGACACCAGGCACACATATTAACTTGTAGTCCGAATCTGAAAAGACGCTTGTCACACAGTGGACTGACGGTGTGGCCAAGGGCAACACACTTACACTGACTGATGGCCAACATCCAGTCTGGAAAGATTTCATCTTAGCCGAAGATAAGAAAAAAAATCCTATTGTTCATACCCCCAAACTGGGCATATGTAAAATACTTACAGAACAAGGAGAAGGGGACATGATTTTGAAGATTCTTTCAAACAATCTATTGTAGAACCAGGGGGAAATTTTAGGAAGATTAAAAATTCTGTGAAATGTAAGAAAATGTAGTATTTATTAGGGTGATCATTGAATTTATTCTATTTAGAGTGAAGGGGGTGCTACTGATAATTGTATCAATGTCTATCATAAAAATAGACTAAAGCATTTATATAAAATCAGTGAATAGAACCTGGAAAATGTTTTAAAGGATTATACATCATGACAAAATGAGATTTATTCCAGGAATGTAAGTTTGGTTTAACATTGTAAAAATCAATGTAATTCATGTATTAACAAAATAGAGAAATAAATTTCAATAGATGAAGAAAGAAACTTGATAAAATTAGACATAAATTCATGGTAAAACTCTGATTATTGGAAAGCAAGCTGATATCACCCAAAGAGGGTGATTACACTCAATTTGATGTACTACTATGGAGAAAATATTAAAGTTTATTCATTCTCTTATGTACATGACATTGTTCTAGTTGCTTAGTACACAGCAGGGAAAAAGAAAAAAAGACAAAAATTCTTGCCCTCATGTGGCTCACATTTTAGTGGTGAAGTAAATACAGGATGGTGAAAAGTACATGGAGAAGAAAGATAAAACAGGGAAGGGAGGGGGAAACAAGGGAGGTGAATAGCTATTTTTAAAAGGATGGTCAGTCTTGGCTCATGTGGCTCAGTGGATTGAGCACAGGCTGCAAACCAAAGGATTGCTGGTTTGATTCCCAGTCCAGGCACACACCTGGGTTGTAGGCCAGGTCCCCAGCAGGGGGCCTGGGAGAGGCAATCACACATTGATGTTTTTCTCCCTCTGTTTCTCCCTCCTTTCTCCTCTCTCTAAAAATCAATAAATAAAATCTTAAAAAAAAAAGGGTGGTCAGCAAAGATTTCACTAAGAGATGACATTGAACAAAGATCTAAAGAAGGTGAGGAAGTAAGCCTTGCTGATATGCGGACAAGAGTGGTCCAGGTTAAGGGAAAGTAAGTGCAAAGGCCCTGAGGCAAGAGCATCCCTGCCTTCTACGGGGGATAGCAGAAGAGGAAAGGAAAGCAGTGGGTGGGGTAGAGATGTATGGGGCAGGGGGAGGCTGTATGGGCCATTATTTGAGCGAGATGCTGGGAGCCATTTACGATTTTAGGCAGAGGAGTGACATGCCTGATTTCTATTTGAAAAGGTTCACTCCAGCCGCAGTGTTGTTAACAAAACGTAGGATGCGCAAGTGTACTCAGGGAGGTCAGGGAGAAGCTCTCGCGATGGTGCTGGCAGGAGAAAATGGTTACTTAGAATAGGGTGATCTTGTGGAGTTGGTGAGAAGGGCTTGGATTTTGGAGCAATTTTGATGATAGGGATCAGCTGATGAGTATCTGAGAGAGACTTTTGGCCTGAGCAAACCGGGAGTTTGGAGATGCCGATTACTGACGCAGGGAAGACAACGACAATTATGTACCAGGCCTTGTTCTGGCTGTTTAGGAATTAGAACAAGCTATTTTGGGGGGGGGGGGTTGGGGGGTCCGTTTTGAACAAGCTAAGTTTAATATTAGATTTCTAAGCAAGGATGTCATGTAGATGGCTAAATATGCTAGTCTAAACTGGAGGTATAAAATCGAACCTTTGTGAAATAAAAAGGTCTCCTTCATCAGCTAGGATTTCGTCCTACTCATACAGAAAACAAGCAGGAAAAGATAAATTACCATGCTGTAATTAAAGTTTTTAGACCTGGTGGTTTAGTTTCAATCACGCAGCTGTAAATAACAGATTGCACCCATCCGGGCTCCACCCGAGCTTCAGATCACAACTGTGTCAACCTCAGCATCCCTAGCAACTGCCCTCTCGCTCTGTCCAACATTGAAATGGGATATAGAAACACATCGTTATCCAGTTTGTAACCAATGGGGTATCAGTGAGCTAAGTCAGAGTGATGCAGCTGAAGCTAAAAAATATCCTTCAGACCAGTGCATTCTGGGAAATCACCATAGATGTTATAGGCCTTTGTGATAACACTGGGACCATCAGATAAACAAACTGAAAATTTTTTAACATTATTCATCTATTCTAGAATTGTTTCTGTGCCTTTCTGAGACTTTTTCCCTTTTAAGAAAAAACATGAAGGTCAAGGTAAAGGTCAGAGGACCTCCAGCAGTCTGTGGTGGTTATGATGGATATGCCTGGGGGTATCTCCAGTCTGTCTTGCCATCTCTGGCTTCTAAAGACTGTTTGGGGTACCAAGAGCACAGCTAGGGTTTCCTGAACACAGCTGTAGCTTGTAATTAAGTGACCCCCCCCACAACAATTTGGTAGCCACAGAGGTCGTGCTGTCACCTGAAACTTCTAAATAACCAATTTCTACATCCTACCAGCACTCTGCAATCTTTTCGCTCTTTTTCACCTTTGTCAACTTTTAATTTGCTTTTTTTTGTTGTTCGCTGGTGAAGTTGATTATTTCTTCAGTATAGTCATCGGCTGTTCTTGTTTCTTCTTTATCTCCTGTCACTTTTGACCAGAATTCTTGAAACCCATAGTCTGTTGGTTTTATTTCTCGTAGAGCATGAATTGAATTTGTCTACTTTGTAAGAGCTTCAGTGTGTTCTGTCCTGTTCTAACTGGTCTATGAATACACCTTAGTCCTCTCTTTTGTTTCATTTCTGGTGGTAGCAGACTTACACGTGTCCTGATGTTCTAAACAAGCAAACTTGTCAACCCCCTCCTCATGAGTGGCCACCTGGAGTACATGAAGAAGCCTTTTTCAATCTCCCCCATTCTTAATGTGGTGGCTCCATTTGTTGGGTGTGTATAACCCAACCGAGATGTCTGTGGTCTTATCCTTCCTGGTGTGGCCTCATGACAAGATGTACCTGCGCAATACTACTTATCTTTGTCAACTTTTGTCATCTAGAATTCTGCGCAGTCTTTAAAAGTGAACGCCTGAAGTCAAACACCTAACTCACTGTCTGCAACTTTCTTCCATCTTCTGTGCATTTGGATGGGTCCACGTGGGGCTAGATGATGAAGAAGTGACTAGTAGGGCCCTGGAGGTTATAATTGCTACCAGACTCAGGATTTCTGGGGGAATAAAAAGCTATTTTAAACAGACGAATCATACCCTTGCTGTCACTCTAGCTTAAGTATCTCCCAGACAGCTAATAGCAAGCTGTCACAAACCCCACAGGCTCTTTTAGAGTGTGGCTGTCTTTGTTCAGTTGGGATAGTTGTAAAAATAGGCTGGCTTCCACCCTCACATGCAGTCCACACAGTGCTGTGCTGTGTCCAGTCAGCTCCACAGTCCTGCCGGGGTTATAGCTACTCGTGCCTTGGTGATTGCCAACATAAAGCTATTTCAACCAGGTGCCGCGACTCAGGTAACGCCATAGCGGCAACGTGCTTGCTAGCGCACACAGGGCAACCGAGTAACTACAACAGAATCCTGCTTTGACCCCCTCAGCAGAAAGGGTGAAGCGTTAGAATCTTTAACGGGGAATAGTCCCACATTAAACTGTCAGTCTAACTGGTGTTGAGAGGGGAAAAAAAGAGTACTTGATAATTAAAATTCATAAAGTCACTTCAGTTTGGGAGCTGATGCTTCAAGATGCCCTGAGAGACACATCAGTGGGGCCCAGGGAACCTCTTCAGGCCAGTAAGTCCAGCGATAAATTTTCTCCTACATCCTCCTGCGCCTGCATTACGTTGTTTCAAGAATAATGTCACTTAATTCAGCTGCATAAAGGTGATCTACGTCTTAATGTGCAGCTTGAAAACAATTGTCCTACTATTCGCATCTGCTTCTTTGCCAATGAAGAAAGCATATGTGTGTGTGTGTGTGTGTGTATATACATATATATCTGTAAACCTGTATACACGCTTACTGTAACATATGCATGTGTATGAGCAAATAATAAAACTGTCTCCTGCCAAACTTTAAGCGCATGTTTAAAATGTGCAAATAGCTTTATCTCCATACATCACCCAAACACAGTAGTCCAATGGGAAGCGTACAGTCATGATTTCTCCTTCCTGTGAGCAAGCTCCTTGGGCAGTGCTGGACGTAGGGTTCTTGGTGAAGAGGAGAGTCTGAAAATCCCAAGCTGGAAGACAGACAGCAAGAATTTAGGTTCATCTCTAGGTAAGTCTTTGGAAAGGGTAGCCCCAAGCCTGACATTGGAAATCCTGGGGTGTCTTAAGTGGTTTTAGGTTTTTAAGTCGGCTATGGTGTCATGTTGAGCATCAGGCAAGTCTATGAACCAGGTTTCTCTGTCTGAATCTCTAGGGCAGGAAAGAGGGGAGGGTCATAGGTTCATTCTGAGTCTTCTGTTTCTTCATAAACAGCTTGAAGCCAATATCCCAGAAAGGCAGCTTTGGATGGCAAAACGTTGGTTCCCTGCAGTCGTTTTAAATTCTCTGTCTGATAATTCCAACACTCCTGCCGCCTCTGGTTCTGACGCTTCCTCTGCCCTTTTGAACTGTGCTTTAGCCTGTTACTATGCCTTGTAATTTCTTTGATAGCTGGACATGATGTATCGAATAACAGGAACCGCTGTAAACAGGACTTTGATAACATGGTGGTGAGGTGCAGGGGGAGAAGAGGCCTTCTATTGTCCTATGATTAGGTCTCAATTGTCTAGTGAGCCTGTCCCTCTGGACTGTGAGCTTCACAAGGGTTTTAAATTTTTTTCTCTAACTTTAGGTGTGAGAGGATGGCTGGAGCTGACGGGAGTTGAGTACTTCCCTCCCTCCAGGTTAGACTCTGATTGTACCCCGCCAATTAACTTGTTTCGCCTGATGACAGGTCTTGCTAAGAAGAACAAGTGCTCCGGCTTTCAAAAATGGTCATGTTCCCCTGCCGGAAGCATGAGGGTGTTTTTCACCAATATTTACTCTGGGAACATGGTTGTATGCCTGGAGGAGGTAAGTCTCCAAAATTGTGCACCCCTTCCATGACTGGGCCCCCTCGGAGGTTTTTAACCCTCAGAACTGTCCATCCTGAGCTTCCAGCAATTTGTCAACAACAGTTCAGGCTCCCCTGGCACTGGTTCTTGTGGTGGTTTTGGCTGGGGAGTCTGCTCAGGAAGCAAGGGTTCCCTGTATTGCCTGTCTGTCTCTCCAATTTGGGGGGCAGCAGGCTGCTCCGTGTCCTCCCCTCTCTTATGGGATCCAAGAAGAGTTGGTGCTTTTTCTGTCCAGCTTTTTGCTTGTTAGGATGCAGTGGCTACTTCCAAGCTACCTACGTGCACAACTGAAAACTGAAAGTCCCCATGCTTCATTCTCGTACATCTGCATGAAGAGTGTGTGCATAGGTGCTGTCACGTGCATGTGTGTGTGGTGTGTGCGCGTGTGCATCAGGGCACCTAATAGTAATGGCCCTACTGGCTAAGAACTGGAAGTAAGAGTCTAGTGGCTTAAAAATCCCTCAGGGGACTAGTAAAATTGTCTTTATTTTTACTTTTCTGAGCATTAAAAAAAAATCAGAATCTGTGGTTTCCCATTAGGAATGTGCAGTGGTTTTCTCCTCTCTTTGGGAAAGAGAGATGCCTGCGAGGGGTGCTGCATGGTGGCTGGGGTGGGGGGCAGGGTAGGGGGCAGAGGAGGGTGAAGCTGAGCAGTTACACACTTTGTTCGGAAATCAGCTTCAGGTTTGGTGTCACATGTTTTCCTGAGAGTTTTAGATTTATCATTTCCTGTTTCTCCATTCTTTTAGAAACCTCTTTATTTCTGTAAAAAAAAAATGTCATTGAGCAGCTAAGATGAGAGAGAGAAAAAGAGAGGGAGGGAGGGAGGGAGGGAGGGAGGGAGGGAGGGAAGGAAGGAAGGAAGGAAGGAAGGAAGGAAGGAAGGAAGGAAGGAAGGAAGGAAGGAAAAGAGAGGAAGGAAGGAAGGAAGGAAGGAAGGAAGGAAGGAAGGAAGGAAAAGAAAGAGAGGAAGGAAGGAAGGAAGGAAGGAAGAAAAAGAAAGAAAGAGAGGGAGAGAGGGGGGGAGAGGGGGAGAGAGAGACAGGAAGGGAAGGTGGTTTGAGGCTGAGGCTGGTGACACTTGGTTCAGATATAAATCCCACAGGAATTTTAAGCCTTTTCTTGGGCTTTATTTCTACATTTTGGAGTCTTTCTTCATCACTCACCTCCACTCCACTCCCAGAAATAGTAATTTCAGATTTGGAGAGGGGTGAAGCATTTTCTGAGAAATAGGTTGGGCAATGGTAATTTGGTGGTAAGATCTTTCCACAAGTTAAGAGGGTAAGAGACCTTAACTGTCTCGGTTTGGTTTAAACGTAATGGCTTCAAGCTTATTTGTGGAATAAGAATTAAAAAAACATAACCAATAATCATTTGTGGGGGTGGGCCAAAGTGGGTAGCTGATTAAGGGATTAGTGTGATGATATTAACATGAAAGTTGGGGGTGGTGTGGCAGAATTAATTAGAAAGATATGGCCAGTGTAGTATACTACAGTTGTCTTTCCACAGTTTAAGACTTCTGTCCCTGGTTAGAGAGCCAGGGTACAAGTACCTGCTCAGGACGGAGTCCTTCCTTCACTGGTTCCTGTTTCACTTTATGCATTCAGCAAACAGGATACCAGCCTCATTCCCTGAGAGACTTCAGGGGACAAGAAAGCACGGGCTGTGTCACCCATCTGCATCTTAGGACCCACCCAAATGGTTGCATCCTTACAAAATTCTCCCTGCCTCCACCATATCCCCAAAAGCCCTGGACATGGGCTTTGAAAGGCTTTTGTTGGCCTTCCATTTTCCCACCTAGCGCCCCTCACAGTTCATGTGATGTGAGGCTAACATTATCCTCAAATCACATTAAGGTGAATGAGAAGCAAGGGCTTCTTTAAGGAAAAAAAAAGAAGAAGAAGAACAGTTATCTGCAATGTTCAAAGGCAGACCAGGGTTGCGCTCTCTCCTAGGCTTTAACGATCCTTGGGAAACTGACTAAATCGCATCAGATGCGCATTGAGGAGCACGCTGGCCACCTTGTTCAAAAGATGCGTGCACAGTGTGTGGGCGCAGTGTGTCAGGCACAGCGAGGCCGTGTTATCCCCTTGACCTTCAACTCTCTGCCAACTCTAAACCTGGGTTAGCCTGGACTCCTAGGAAATGGGCTGGAAGGAGCTGGAAGCAGTGCCATAAATGGTTTTATAAAAGGAAAGTATAGAGGTACTGCTAGCCTCAAAGATGATCAAGAGACAGCCTAGCTGTAGACTCCTGTGTGACACAGAAGCCTAGGGGCAGGTAGGAAGGGGAGAGTGAGGGACGGGGAGTGACTGCAAGTGGGTACAGGGTTTGGGGGGTAGGGGTGATGGGAATGTTCTAAAATTAGACTGTGATAATGGCTGCACAGCTTTGTAAATTTACTAAAAATCATTGAATTACACACGGTATGTGAATTTTACCATAATGAAGCTGTTAAATTTTTAAAAAAGATAAAAAGGCAGATCACAGAGAACTATTATGGATGCAAAGAGTGATTGATAGTTCCTATTTGTCCAGTTGGATGGACAATCACTGGTGACTCCAGCAGAACCAGAGTTGCATCAGAACAACTCAAAAAATCCCATTCCCCTCACCACGGCCAGTGAGTGGAATTCCAGGGAGGCAGATTTCGCCTTGGTATCAGGAGGGGCCTGCTGCCTGTTAGGCCCAATAAGAAAGAGGTAGAGCATAGAGCTCTACCAGGACAGGGTACCAGGGACACATCAGTGTGCGGGGTGACAGATGCTTCCTGAGACGATGTCCAGTGAATCCACTGTCGGGATGGGAAATCTCCCTTTCTCTCCGAAACTGTGTTTGTCCATCTGAAAGCCAGATGGTCTTTGCCCCATTTCTGATCCACCCGGAAGGGGATGTTTGTCTGCTGCTCGGAGATTTGCTGATGAAAGAGGCCAGAGGGGCACAAAGACTCCCTGAAGACTTACACTCACATAATGACAGGAACTGGGCAACTGACAGACTGCAATTGTACCTCCATAATAATAGTAATTAATGCAAGAATAATAACTTCATTTCAATTTCCTATTGCCATTTTTGTCCTGAGCAGCACACAAACCCAACACAGAGAATTTTAGCCACTTCTGGGATGTGAACTAGTGTTTTTATGTTTGTTTGTTTTTAGTATTTATGGGCTTTTTTTTTACTATAAAAGTGCTATGTTGCCTGTAAGAAATTAGAGAGAAGGCAGAAAGCAATGAAAGATAGTAGAAATTAAATGGGAATTCCACAGCTGGCGATAACTACTACTAACATACATCTTGTTATATTGTTTTACAAAAATAAAAAGCTGGTACATATTGTTTACTAAACCCATTTCTATTTAACAATGTAATGCAGTATTTCCAAGTCACTAAGCATGCTTCTAAAACATTATTTTCAATGGCTGCATAAGGTTGTATTATACAATGTATATTAACATAGTTAATCCATTCCCTATTGTTGTACTTTTAGATTGCTTCTAATTGCTTTTGCATTGACAATATAATTTTTGAGAGCAAAGTCTTTTTTTTTAAGTCAAAGTATATATTCTTAATATAAATGCCCTAGACATGGGCTCTAGATACAGAATTTCTGGTTCAAAAATTTGTAAACATTATTCAGATTTTTGATATTTATTTCCAAATTGTTCTTTAAAGAGTTTGTGCCTGTGATACTCAAACCAACAGGCCATGAGCATACTAATTGCCCCATGTGTTCTTTAATTCTAGCGATTATAATCATTACTAAATTGTATTTATGAAATTGGTAGGTACACAATAGCATCTCATTTTTTAAAAATTTGCATTTTTCTGGTTATTATGGACCTTGACCATTTTTTTAGCATCAGTACTTGTTTGCATTTCTTCTTTCATGAATTGTATACTCATACTCCTTGTTTGTTTTTCTGATGGATCATTCGTCTTGTTCCTGTTGATTGTAAGACTATGTATATATACACATATATATACATACATATGTATATACACACAACATCAAGTCTTTGCTTCCTGTATAAGTTGCAAATACTTCCCCCAACATGGTTGTTTTCCTATTCATCTTATTTTATAAGATACATTTTTATATTGTCAAAATTCAATGATCTAGTTCTTCTATAATTTCTGTGCTTGGTATCATTCTTAGAAAATACTTCCCTGCCCAAAACAAATACATATATAGACTATTTATTTATTTATTTTCCTTAAGGGTTTTTATAATTTCACCTTTTACATTCACATCTTTAATCTATCTGGTGATGATGTTGATTCATTATGCAAAGTAACATTTTTCCCCCAAATGGTTAGCCATTTGACCCATTATTGAAAATTGTATCCTTTATTTAACTGGTTTTGTCTAGTTGGGCAAATAGCTGCTTATTTCATATGAAGTTTATTCTTAGATAGAGTCACAATTTCTGTAACTTTATCATTGGGAACCCTTTTTCCATCAGATATTTTGAACTAGTTATTGCTTATCTATAGTAAAACCCTAGACTTTTAACTATGTTTTAGAGCATCACAACTAACTACTCTCCTATTAGTTCAAGTATCCTTGTCATAGACAACAGAAAAACAATTTATTCCAAAAGGTGACAGATTCCTTCTGAAGACAGACTTTAGTGTTATTCCATCACACAGGAATAGATCTTCCCTCTGGACATATTTTTTTCTGATTGTCCTACTGGAGACTAGAATAAACCCTTATCTGGACATGGTGTGGCATATTTAAATAAATATACTATTCAATATTTGCTAATATTTTATTTAGGAATTTTTCTCCTTGTGTTAATGAAATATATTGGTCTGTTATTTTTATCATCATTTTTGCCTTCAAGGACATATTAGCTTCATTTTATAAATTGAGTTTTATTTTATACTTCAAAAATCTTAAAATTTATATTCTCTAGAGGAGTTAAAATTTTTTTCCTAATTATTTTTTCTTAAAGGCTTGAAAGAAATCTCTAGTAAATTGTTTTATTGTGTCCTTTCAGAATATTACATCCAAGGTCATTGGTGAGTCCCCATGTCAATATATTCTCCCTATTCATCGTTATATTTTGCATCCCCAGGTCTAATATCTTCAAGTCTACTCCCAGGTGTGCTCCCTGGTTCCTGCCAGCACCTCTGAGTCAGGCTCTGCAATTCCTCTTGGGGTAAGAGCCACATGCCCATCCTCTGGCTGCCTGACACGTGATCATGGTTGTCAGCCAATACATAACTCTACCGAGGGTCCATATTGCAAGGTACTGGCTTCAGGTAAGGGCTTTCCAGGTTTCCAGGCAGGAGGAGATGCTCTCTGTGGTAAGCAGCAGGTGGCTGCTTCTCCCAGTGGAGACTATCAAGGGGAATTCTAGGGTTTCAAAATTCTTAGAGTTATGCATCCAAATGTCCCCATTCTGTGTCTGATGGATTCTTTCTGTATCAGGGTCCTGATTCTAACATGTGATGCTTATTGTGGATGCATGCTGTCTCCTTTCCTATGTTGTTATCTTTACAATTAGATTCTGGCCTGATTTTTTACACAGTGTGCTCTATAGCTGCTGGAAATGAGGGGAATCTCACTAAATGCTTCTATAGAAGCAACTGGCTTTCACAGAGTGTTTTCTTTATTGAGAGATGGCTTTCCTGATTCCATAATTTTCTTTTTTCAACACTTCAAATGCAGTTAACAAAAGCTAGACCACTTCAAAATACTTACAACTACAATTGCCTTCAATAGTTCAAGCACCACCCCTATTCCTAATCTAACATATCACCTCCACTGTATTCATCCCAGTCAAACATAGGTAAAAATTTTAGTAATTGTGATGTCAATGCATGTTAGAAGTTTTTACCACCTACTTACAAGCAGCTCTGGGGACCTGATGGCCATATGACCTGTGAATGGCCTATCTATAACTCCCACCCTGAGAATCCACTTTCTAGAACCACTCCTAGTACCAATAGTCTTAGCTCGGGTTCTTCTAAAATCAGAACCTAGAATTGAAAAGAGAAATAGAGCACTTCTGGCCAAGATGGAGGCATAGGTGGGCCCACTGTGCCTCCTCTCACAACCAAGATTAAGAACAACAAAAATATAGAACCAAAAAAGCCCAACCAGAACAGACAGAAAATTGAATTGTATGGAAGTCTGACAACGATTCACCCAGACCAGTAAGAGGGATGGAGTCGGCAGCCGGCAGAGAAGGGTCATGGCAGGAAAAAGGCTAGTGGTCCCAGGTGCATAGGCAGCAGTTACCAAGCGCTGGGGATGCACTGAGCAGACCAGGCGAGGTGCACAAGGCAGCTGACCACAGTCCCACATTTCCACGCAGATAAACCAGGTGAAAACAGGCAGCAAGACAGACTGCATAATGCAGGGCCCCAGCGCCAGGAAATAAAGCCTAAAAGCACTGATTGAAAACATTTGTGGGGGTTGAGGTGCTGGGAGAGACTCCCAGCCTCACAGGAGAGTTCGTTAGAGAGACCCACAGGGTCCTAGAACGTGCACAAGCCCACCCACATGGAAATCAGCACCAGAAGGGCCCAATTTGCTTGAGGAAAGCGGCAGAAGGGACTGGAATCTGAGAGAGAGTGGAGCAAGCGCCATTGTTCCCTCTCGAACCCCACCCCCACAGCCAGCATCACAACCCAGCAATTGGGTTGCCCCTCCCTCGTGAACACTTAAGGCTCTGCCCCTCACTACGTAACAGCTGCAACCAGACCAAAAAAAAACAACAAAAAAAACCAAACCCCAAAAAACCCCCCAAACTAAAAATGGCTCAAATGGGATAACCGATCAAAGCCCCAGAGCTAATTCATCTAAGTGACCAAGAGATAGCCAACCTATCAGATGCACAGTTCAAAGTACTGGTCATCAGGATGCTCACAGAATTGGTTGATTTTGGTCACAAATTAGATGAACAAATGAAGGCTACAATAAGTGAAATGAAGAAAAATGCACAGGGAACCAATAGTGATGGAAATAAAACTGGGACTCAAATCAATGGAGTGGACCAGAAGGAAGAAAGAAACAACCAAACAGAAAACAAGGAAGGAATAAGAATTCAAAAAAATGAGGAGAGGCTTAAGAACCTCCAGGACATCTCTAAATGTCCCAACATCCGAATTATAGGGGTACCAGAAGGGGAAGAGGAAGAGCAACAAGTGGAAAACTTATCTGAACAAATAATAAAGGTGACCTTCCCCAATCTGGCAAAGGAATTAGACTTCCAGGAAGTCCAGGAAGCTCAGAGAGTCCCAAAGAAGTTGGACCCAAGGAAGAAACACCAAGGCACATCATAATTCCATTAGGCAAGATTCAAATGAAGGAGAGAATTCTAGAAGCAGCAAGGGATAAGGGCACAGTCACCTACACAGGAGTTCCCATCAGACTGTCAGCTTATTTCTCAAAAGAGACCTTCCAGGCAAGAAGGGGCTGGAAAGAAGTATTCCAAGTCATGAAAGTCAAGGACCTACATCCAAGATTGCTCTATCCAGTGAAACTGTCATTTAGAATGGAAGGGAAGATAAAGTGCTTCTCAGATAGGGTCAAGTTCAAGGAGTTCATCATCACCAAGCCCTTATTATATGAAATGTTAAAGGGACTTATCTAAGAAAAAGAAGATCAAGAATATGAACAGTAAAAAGACAGCAAACTCAGATATTAACAATCACACCTAAAACAAAAGCAAAATAAGTAAACAAGTAGAACAGGAGCAGAAACACAGAAATGGAGATCACATGAAGGGTTAGCAACAGGGGAGTGGGAGGAGGAGAGAGGGGGAAAAGGTACAGAGAATAAGTAGCATAGATGGTGGGTAGAAAATAGACAGGGGGAGGGCAAGAATAGTGTGGGAAATGTAGAAGTCAAAGAACTTATGACACATGGACATGAACTAAAGGGGGGAACGGGGGTGGAAGGGGGTATGCAGGGTGGAGGGGAATGATGGGAGAGAAATGGGACAACTGTAATAGCATAATTGATAAAATATAATTAAAAAAATGACAGCAGCCAACACACACACACACACACACACACACACACACACACAAAGAGAAATAGATGAATCCACTATCATAGTTGGAGACTTCAACACTCCTATATCAAAAATGGACAAATCCAGCAGGCAGGCATTTAGTAAGGATATAGTTGAATTCAAGAACACCTTCCACCCACTGGGTGTAATTGACATCTATAGACTACCTCATCCAACAGGAATATGCTTTCTTCTCAAGCTCACATGGGTCATTCACCATGATAGACCACATTATGGGCTATAAAACACACCTAACTAAATTTAAAAGTATAGAAATCATACCACTTCTGCTCTAAGGCCACAATCAAATTAACCTAGAAATCAATAACAGAAAGATAAATGAAAAGTCCCAAAATATGAGGAGGCTGAACAACATGCTTCTGAATAACACATGGGTCAGGGAAGAAATCTCAAAAGAAATTAAAATTTTTGAATGAAATGAAAATGAAAACAGTTTATCAAAAATTGTGGGATGCAGCAAAAGTAGTGTTTACAAGGAAATTTTTATCATTGAAAGCAATGTTAGAAAAGAAAGATCTAAAATCAATAAGTTAAGTTCGAGCTGAGAAAACTAGAAAAGAAAAAGCAAATTAAACCCGAAGTTAGCAGAAGAAGAGA
Organism: Anoura caudifer; assembly: GCA_004027475.1. Lineage (NCBI taxonomy): Eukaryota > Metazoa > Chordata > Mammalia > Chiroptera > Phyllostomidae > Anoura > Anoura caudifer. Next base: position 64,076 of record PVKU01007323.1, read on the forward strand.
AATAAGGATTACAGCAGAAATCAGTGAAATTGAAAACAGAAAATCAATAGAGAAAATCAATAAAACCAAAAGCTGATTCTTTGAAAAAAGTCAATAAAAACAATAAACCCCTAACCAGGCTAACTAAAAAGAATTGCAAGGGCACAAATTACTAATATCAGAAATAAAAGAGGAGACATCATTACAGATTCCATGGATTTAGTTAGAAAGGTCATAAAGAAACACTATGAATAACTCCATGCCAACAAATTGATAATCTAGATGACATGGACCAATTCCTTGAAAGATAGCAATCTTCCAAAACTCACACAAGAAGAAATAGATGATATGAATAGTTATATCGCTAGTAAATAAATTGAATCAATAATGAATAACCTCCCCAAAGAGAAAGCATGAGGCCCAGAAGGATTCACTGATGAATTATGCCAAATATTTAAAGAAGAAATAATACCAATTCTCTACAATGTCTCTGAGGATAAAAGCATGGGGAATACTCCTTAACTTATTCTATGAGGCTAGCATGACCATAACACTAACACCAGACAAAGCCATTACAAGGAAAGGAAACTACAGAGCAATATCTCTCGTAGACATAGATGGAAAAGTCCTCAAGAAAATATTAGCAAATTGAATAAAAAATGCATTAGAGAACTATAACCACGACCAAGTGGGATTTATCCCAGGTACGCAAGGAGTATATGGGAAATCTCTGTACCTTCTCTCAATTTTGCAGTGAACCTAAAACTACTCTTTAAAAAAATTAATTATTTAAAAAACCCAAAATAAAAAAAGGTGGGACAATTATTAAATTGATAGAATCACAAATATATTAGTAACTGCAGTAAACTTAAATGAATTAAATACTCCAATGTAAAAACTAAGATTTTCAGATTAAAAATAAAGTCAAAGGCCAACTGGAAAAAGAAAAGAGAGAGAGAGCCTCAGACCAAGGTTCATGTATGGTTGTTCATTTGGAAGTGTGGATCTAGGAGCTGGGACAGGAAGGAGGGAAGGGCAGGAAAGTGAAATGGAAAGGAGAGTCCAAACAAGGTTGTGTTATCCCGTCAACTGAGCACTTCAGGGTGCTCGCGCCCAACGGACAATCTGAGAAGCTTTACAACTTGCGGCTCAGGGCCTTGCTCCTACAGGGTGGGGGATGCGGAAGCATATATCCCCTGGCTCCCCACTTCCCTTGGTGGGGCTTGGCCTGAAGGACATGAACTGCTTCTTACCCTGGTCGAGGAGGCAGGCCCCCACCGACATCCTACACTGAGGGAAGACCAGGGCCCGGGGATTCCAAGTGATGCCCAAGAGGAGTCACCGATATACCACCCAACGCTATGACTGGGCGTTTTCTTCTACACTTTTAAAATTTCTTTAAGGATTAGTGATGTAATCAGACTTTCTTCCTCCTATTGAGTTCTTCTTGGTAACTTTAAAATCCCTTTTCAGGATCCTCAAATAGGCTAGCATTGTTTTTTCCTCTTTCTTTTTCTTTTTCCTTGACTTTCAGAATGTTCTTTAATTTATTGTTGTTGTTTGTTTTACAGAAACCAGATTGGACTGAGTTATTAATAATACTTTTCTGTTTTTCAATAAATTAATTTCTGCTTTCATCATACTAATAACTTTTAACAGCTTTACTTTACATTTATTTTTAGAAAAAGCCCACATTTCTTCTGAGACTAAAATCGTCAAATTAACAGAAGCAGAGAGTAGGATGGTGGTTACTAGGAGCGAGGGGACAGGGGGTTGGGGAGGGGGTGGTCAAAAGGTATAAAGTGTCAGTTAGGCAGGACGAATGAGCCGTGGAGATTTAGTGTGCAACACCGTGACTATAATTAATAATACCGTGTTGTACACTTGAAATGTTCTAAGAGGGCAGGTCTTGGGTTCTCACCACCCACACAGAGAAAATGGGAACTATGTAAGCTGATGGATATGTTAATTAGCTTGATTATGGTGATTATTTTACAAGGTATACATATATCAAAACATCAAATTTATAACTTAAATATATACAGTTTTTATTTGTCAATTATACCTCAGGAAAGCTGGAGAAAAGAACATACAAACCACAAATGCTGTTTGGATAGAAGCAGGTGACCAAAGAGGTGAAACCACGTTCTCTGATTACACAGTAAACAAACAAACAAACAAACAAAATTTTTAAAAACTTTCCTTTGTAAGATGAACACTTAATTCATTTATTTTCATTATCCCTTTGTAAAAATAACAATAATCTCATTTTAGAAGATGATCTTTTTTCCGAGTACAGCTTTGTCACATGTCAGAAGTGTTGAGACCTAGTATTGTTATTGTTGTTACATTCAACACCATTTAATTACATGTTTTATTTCCTTTCTGACCAGGGGGTTATTTAGAAGAATATTGCTTAACTTCCTGGTTTGGGGATCTTACTATTCAATACTTTTCTTACTAATTCTTTGCTTTGCTAGAGTATGGTCAAAGGGGGTTTACATCTAGGAATGTATGGAAGTTTCTTTTATGATCTAATATATTAACTTAGTTTATAAATGCCCTGTGGCTATTTTCAAGGAATATTAATTCAGTACTTGCAGGCTATCAATCTTGAAAAGCTTATTGATTATATTAATAATTCCTATGTATGCTTGATTCATCAAAGTGCATAAAGGAAATGATGAAAGGTACCAAGGAGATTACAATTCTCTCAATCACTTTTTGATGTCTAAGATTTTTATTTTTAACATTTAGGTGATATTTTATGCAGAATATAAACATTCAAGAGCTTATATCTTCTTTATGATTTGCATCTTTTGTTGGAATAATATTCTGTACGTTTTTTGTCTTGAATTGTTTGTTTGATATTGATATTGCCATCTCTACTTTAGTTTTTGTTTGCTTTCACTAATGTACTATGTCTTCATCATCCTTTTGAAGGAGAGCTCTATGGGTCACTTTATTCTAGGCCTGCCTTTTGTGAACAGTGTACATTACTCAGATTGCTGTGGAGGAAATAGAAATCACCGTATGTGTCTCAGACGGAAAGGGATTTAGTGCAGGGAATTCGGGGCACAGTGATGTGTTAGGGGTGCTGGAGCAGTAGGGATGGGGGCCTTCGCTGGATTGTGGATCCCGAGTTACTGCATGGGGGTCAGGAAGCTAGTGCTCCCGCTGCCAGCAGAGCCACCGCTCACCTTTGCCAGTTGGTGACCAGACACTGGAACACAGCCTCGGCTGCCGCCGATAGCGCTGTCTGTTCAAACATGTTTCCCATCAGCCGGCGGCAGGACAGTGGCCTCCACTCACCTCCACCTGCCAAAGTGGTCATCTTCCTCGAGTGCGCCTTCTTCACATGCCTCTGACTGGCCCAACCTAATTTACACACAGCACCCTCCCTGTGCAGGCCTTTGGAAAAGGTCACTTTTAGTGTTCAACCTCTCCAAATTGAAAGACGGTGGAATGGGGGTTAGGAGCGCCAATCCAAGAATTGACCGCACAACGAGAGGTCTGGATTTATCCTTTTGAATCCTGGGAGCCCTTCTGTTTTAAATGGGGACTTCGGTCCAGTCACATTTATTATGATAACAGATAGCGTTGCTCTAACTTTTTAGTTTTATGCTAACTTGTATTTCTGCTCTCCTTTTCCGATCTTTTGGTATACTGATCAACTTTTATTTGCTCTTTTTGGTTTTGTAACTTGTTAAGTTTTAGATCCTATTTTATTCTACTACTGATTAACTTTAAATTAAATCTACATAAAGGAATAGCTATATTTAGATTATATATATAATTTTAAGTTAAATATACATTTATATTTATACATATATACATACATATGCCTATATCTTTTTCAAAATCAAAGATAAATTAGCATCTATTGACAAGGGTACCAGTCAGGGCTCTTGTTGGTAGAGAAGAGAAGCCCTCTGCTAATTTTTTTGGAAGGATATTTGGTGGATTATAGAATTGGTGGGAGGCCTGGCAAGTGAGGCTGGGGAAGGGGGCAGGAGAGCAGGAACCTAGGCCCAGATCACACACGGGACCAGGCTGTTTAGTGTCCTGCAGCTGCCACCAGGCCCCAGGGAGCAGGCCTCCCCATGTTGACTTCCCTTACTGTAGCTAAATCTTCCTTGTAGCTGAACTTAAGCCACCCACCTAGGCTCTTCTCACCCGACAGGATAGTATTCAGCTTTAACTTCAGTGGACAAGGGCTGGCCTCACCTCCCAAGCCCTGAACACAGGAAGGTGTCAGAGGCTGGCACCCCAAACTGAAGCATCTATTGCACACACCCCTCATTGTGAAAGATGAGTGGTCTAGTCCTTTCCCCCTCTTTCTTTAGCGTGATCAAAAAGCACTATAGACTGTCTTCACCAATCAGAAGCCATTGTAGACATAACATATAAAAATCAAAAAGCAAGTTTCTATCTTCAGGGAATGTATAGTGTGGTACGGGAGAGTTAGATACTTAAAGGTGTCATTTTACTATCATGAGACACATGCTAGAAACATGTATGCTCCCAGGGTGGGATTGGAGCTGAGGAAATAGATACTCAGCCTATCAAAGAGGTAGAGGACTAAGGATTGGCCTTATTTTAAAAGACGAGCATTTTCCAGATGTCCAGTGGAGAGGCAGCCACACAGAGCCAGAAACGTGGAACCCCACGGTGTGCAGGAAATTGAAGAAGCCCTTTGCTGTTAGCAGGCCGCACACTGCAGGGCAGAGCCAGGGCAGCCAAGGCGGGTGAGCCTCCAGATCACCACTTGAGAGAGGAGGGTACCTGAGAGAGTGTGGATCATCCTCACCTCCACCATGCTGGGGCCCTCTCCTTCTCTCTGAGTTCTGCTGTATCTCTGGACCTATAGAGCTTCCTAATCCTGATGGGGCCTGGAGAAAGAGAAAGGGGAGACAGAGAGATGGCAGAACTGCTAGACAGGTGCCGGCAGGACAGCAGCACCCCTACCATTTGTCTTAGAAAAATCTCCCACAGCTCAGCAGACACCAGAGAAGGTGGCTGAGCTTGAGCAGTCTTTTGGGGGAGGGGATCCCCCCCCAGCACATTTCTTAGGAGAGAATCATCTGGAAACTTGCATGCGTGAGGCCTTAGAGGCACAAGAGAGGACAGCATTTGGGTGCCTGACCCTCCCATCAGTGTTACCTAGAGAAGCAGCAACACCCACGGAGGGGACACAGGAAGGACCTCTTCCCTGTTTCCCGCCAGGGCCTGGGCTCAGCTTGGGAAGGGTCAGAATGTCCCCTAGAGGTGGGCTTCATCCCCCAGCCCTCCCCGCTCACTTCCCAACCCCCAGTGGCTGGAGTTGGGACAACCCTTAGCATGCTCTGGAATTCTCAGTACTGGAACAAGGCTGTTTCGATGATTGAAAGCAGTATTTTAAAATTTCTGGAGTCTTGACAAGTTGGGGAAAGGGGAGTGTGACATAGCTGGAGAGCAGTTAATGAAAAAAAATAAAAACCCTTGTGCCTATACCCCAGTGAGCTGGGCCTTCTCAAGAAACTAATTTGATAAGCATTTGCTGGTGGCTAATCGAGAACAGGAAGGAGGATGTTCATTACACAGCATGAACCACTGCGATACTTCCTAAAAATGTTCCCTAGAATCTCTCTCTCTTCCCAGCAAGTGCTCAAATGCCGGCTCTCGTCCACCCCCCCCTAACTCTTTTTCTTCCCTGTATTTTCTTATGAAAGCAATCTACCACTGGCGTCCCCACCCAACAAACCTGTCTTGTCAGGACTTGACCTCGGCAGGCTGAGTCACTCGTGCATCACTGTGTATCATCTCTGGGCTCAGGTCCGCATCCCACTTCCGCTTCCGGCTCCAACCCCGTGGTTAACGCCATCCACATTCCCCGCGGGGAGCTGATTTTCTTACACCTTCTGAATTAGATTCCCCAACAGCAAGAAACCAGGCTCCCTGGGGAATTTTAAGGTAGCCCTTAAATTTGACCACTAATTGTTCCTCCATTGTCTGAGCCAGCTCTTTCTTGCCTTTCCAAACAGCATTCAGCTGTGCCCTGGAATGAACTGCAGCGGAAGTCCTTAGGTGCTGACCACATGCCCTGTTCCTAACTTCCCTTCCCCTTGACAGGCAACCGTGAACTCTGAATTCCAGCACGTCTCCACTCTGCTGAGGAGCATTGCTAGGGCTGGTGGGCGTTCTGCCAGGGTGCTGGTCTCTGTGGCTTTGTGCCCGCAGCTAATTATTAGGGCTGGGCCTTGCACACCCTCTTAACCTCCTCTACTTCCAGCCTCCAGGTCTGCCATGCCTGCCGTGTTTGGAGGAGTGTCTGACCACAGACTGAGCACGTGGGGGACAGCAGGTGGTCTGCTTGATCACCAGTCCCTCCATGACCTTCTGCTCCCCAGCAGCCAGAAAGGGTTTCTGAACATGTCCAGTCATGTCTGCTACTGACCTCCTCATCCATGAACTATCCCAATATCTGCAGAAATTGCATATTTATATACTCCATACTAATGCCCAGTATGAGCTAACACTAATTTCAAGCCTGTATCTTCTGATAGACTTCCTTAGTGTCTCTCAGCCTAGTAAGTGTGGTTTACCATTTCACACATCTGGGCCCTAACATTCCATACCCATCCATGGTTCTGATCCTGGCTTCAGAATAGCCCCCACCATTTCTTCCTTTCTGAAGGAGACTGCCCAAGGACTGTACAAAGCCTCTTGGGCCAACCTTCTCTCCCTGGCGCTATGAGTATAACGACTGCATGGTCATCGTGAAAGCTCATCCTCATCACAGTTCGAGGGAGGTAATTTACTTAAAGGGCAAAAACAAGGCAAACCACCAAATATGACTTGAACATTCCAGGCCACTTCGCATACCATTGTCATGATGTCACACCCAAATAAATACAAACCCCACCATTAAAAAAATTGATAAGTAGTGCAGGTCTTTACTACATTTTCTTCTAGGCCTGAGAGAGAAGATTATATAATACATCATATATAAATATCTCTAAAATCCTCTCCACACACAATTCTTCTTGTGGCCCAAACTCTGGTGTCTCATCAATTCCTTATGGCAAGTGCTCTAAATCGAAATATCTCCAGTTTTTCTTCCTTTTTCTCTGCCCTTCCATCACTTTCTAGCCTTTTTTTTTTTTTTTGTCTCTTTTTCTTTCCCTCCCTCCCTCTGTTGTGTTATTACATTTCCTTAGCATTTCATCACATCCACTTCTCTGATCAACAAATCAAAACCATCTTCCCCAAAGTGACTTGGAGAAGAGACAATTTTTTCCTGCAATTATTTTTCAATTAACCCTTTTATTTTGAAATAATTGTCGATTCCCATGCAGTTATAAGAAGTAATGCAGAAAGATCCCCTTTACCCACTTCCCCCAATTGTAACATCCTGCGGAGCCATAGCACTATGTCAGCACCATGATGTCGTCATTGATGTGGTCTGGGTTAGAACACTCCCATCACCACAAGGGTCCTTCACGTTCCCCTTTCATAGCACCCTCCTTCGCCTGTTCTTAGCGTGTGCTCCATTTCCGTAATTATGCCATTTCAAGACTATTAAATAAATGGAATCCTGCAGTATGTAACTTTTTTGGATTTTTTTTCCACTTTGAAGATTCATCCAGGTTGGTGCTTGTATCTGTATTAATAATTCCTTTTGTATTGTTGAGTTACTGTCTTAGTTCATTTGTGTTGCTTCAACAAAATACCACAGACTGCACAGATTATAAACAACAGAAATTTATGTCTCACCATTCTGGAGTCTGGAAGTCCAAGGCCAGGATGCTGGCATGGTCACATTCCCATGAAACCCCACTTCCTCGTCCACACCAGTGCCTTCTCCCTGTGCCCTCCCATGGTGGAAGGGACCAGGGCTAGGGGTCTCTCTGGGGCCTCTTTTTTAAAAGGTACTAATCTCATTTATGGGGTTTCACTCTCATTATTTCAGTGCCCTCTAAAGGCTCCACCTACTAATCTCCATCAACTCTGGGGGTTAGGATTTTAACATAAATTTTCAGGGGACCCAGATGTTCAGACAGGAGCTGCACTATTCCATGGTAAGTATGTATGTAGCACAGTTTGTTTAACCATTCACCCTTTGAAAGACAAGTAGGTTGTTTTTGGCTATTACAAATAAAGCAGCTATAAATATTTGTGTACAAGTTTTTGTGTGAACATAATTCATCATTTCTCTGGAATAAATACTTGTGAGTATAATTGCTGAGTCAGATGACAGTTGAATGTTTAATTTTTAAAGAAACTGCCAAACACTGTCCCAAAGTAGCTATACCATTTTCCATTCCCATCAGCAATGTATTCATTTTCTCTGCATCCTTGTCAGCATTTTGTGGTGTTACTTTTTTTTTTTTTTTTTATTCTGGCCATTCTGATAAGTGTATGGTGACATCTCATTGTGGTTTTAATTTGCATTTCCCAAATGGCTAGTGATATTGAACAACTTCTCATGCGCTTATCTACCATCTGTACATCCTCTTCAATGAAATGCTTCTCTGTGCCTTTTGACCTTTTTCTTTTTTTATTGAAATTATTGGGGTGACATTGGTTAATAACATTATATAAGTTTCAAGTATTCAGCTCTATAATATCACCTGCATATCGCATTGTGTGCTTGCACCCTTCTGTCATCATATATTTGACACCTTTGCTTTCTTCAACCCCCCACCCCCAGCTCCCTTTCCCTTCTGGTAATGAGCAAACTGTTGTTCTTGACCAGTTTCTAATTGTATTATTTGCTCATCCACTGTTGAGTTTTGAGAGTTCTTTATATATTCTAGACAGTAGTCCTTTGTCAGATATGTGGTTTGAAAATGTTTTCTCCTAGTCTGTAGCTTGTCTTTTTACCCAATTAACAGGGTCTTTTACATAGCAAATATTTTTAATTTTGATGAAGTCAAATTTATAAATTTTTTCTTTTATTAATTGTGCTTTGGGGTCGAGTCCAAGAACTCTTTGCTTGGGCCTAGATCTCAAAGATTTTCGTGTGTGTGTGTGTGTGTGTGTGTGTGTTGGTGAAAGTTCTTTATTTTATATTTAAAATATATCCATGATCCAATTTTGAGTTAATTTTTATGTAAGATGTAAAACTTATATAGAGGTTCATTTCAAGATTTTGTTTATTATATCCAACTTTTTCAGAATTTTTACTAAAAAAAGGCTTTCTTCTTGTCATACACGGAAACCAAACAGTAAGATTTTTTAAATGCAAACTGTCCTAGGAGTAATGTGCAGGTATATATGAACATGACCCAAATGGAATCAAATAAATTAAAAAGTGATTGGTAGAGATAAAAGCAGATAATGGTAGGGTAGGTAGTGAGAAAGAAAAAATTCTAGGGATAGTTAGGAGATAAAATTGACAAGACTATGTGATTATTTGAATGTGGTGAATGAAGGGAAAAAATCTAGACTGTCAGGTTTATGGCTTTAGGATTCTAACATGGCGGGTATAGAATGAGACTGGGAACGTATGAAGAAGAGCAGGTCTGTGAAAGGGGAGAAAGAAGATTGGTTTTATTTTTTTAAAGATTTTATTTATTTATTTTTAGGCAGAGGGGAAGGGAGAAAGGAGAGAAACATCAATGTGTGGTTGCCTCTCACGCACCTCTCTCCTGAGGACTTGGCCTGCAACCCAGGCAATTGCCCGGACTGGGAATCGAACAGGCGACCCTTTGGTTCGCAGGCTTGTGCTCAATCCACTGAGCCACACCAGCCAGGGCAGAAGATTGGTTTTAGATACACTGTGTTTGAGGTGCCTATAATCATCCAAGTGGGGGTGCATATTAAGGTGTTATACATACTAGGATAAAGAAGTACGGGGGGTGGCCAGGGCTGGTTCTATCTGTCTGAATGGCCTAAGCACACACTGCAGTAAAATCATGAAAGAAGGGGAGAACGTGGGTGAGACCAGAGGGGGAAGAGCAGTGTGCCTAAAAGGAACCCTGAAAAGGAGCAATTAATTAGAGGCAGGAGGAGAGGAGGGCTGTCTTGGTAGCAACAAGAAGGAAACTTTTAAGACAGAAGTGATTTGTATGTCAAATTCTGCAGAAAGGCCATAGAGAGATGAGGACTATACAGCTTCTTGATTTAACCTTCCAGAAGCTGCTAACCTTTACCAGAGCAGTTGCTGCGTAGTGTCAAGGCAGGAGCTTGAACACAGAGAAGTAAGTGGGGAAGGAGAGAGGAGAAAGAAAAAGTGCAGGTTTGCTTCTCAAAGCTTGGCTTCAGAGGGAAGGAGGAAGCTGGGAAAGCAGCTGTATGGTGGGATTTTGTATTCATTTCTTTTAAGGTAGGAGAGACTTCAGTATTCTTATGAGATGAAAGGAAAGAGCCAGTACAGAGGAGGAGTTGGAATATACGGGAAAGAAAGGAGATTAGTGGACTAAAGCTCCCAGATGCAAGAGGCAAACAATCAATGAGGAATGTAGAGGAAGGGTTGGCTTTGAGCCCAAATCCAGATACCTGGTTCCCTGAGTCTGGAGGGATGGAGGTAAAGATGGGGGCATATGTGAGGAAATTCACAGGTAGGAAAAAGGGAAGTAGTTTATGGGTATCTACCTCAATTATCTTGATAAAGTTGGTGGGAGGTCCTCTACCGGCATAACACCTAGGGGGCTGATTGAATAGGGAGCTTGCAGACGGTGCTGAAGACTTGGAAACAGAGAAGGAGCTAATCATGGCTGAGGTATAAGTTCATCAGTTGTTCTAAGGACTCAGCTCAGGATGGACGTATGGAACCTTCAGTGGCAGCCCCACAGTGGAGAGCTAAGGTGATTTCCAACTGAGCTCACAGGTCAGTCTCCGCCATATGTTAGTTGTGACTTGTGGGCCAGGACAGATACAAACTTTTGGTGAAAGAAAGCATTGGTCTTTCAACACAGAAAAAATGTTAATGTAAAATTTGATCTGTAAGACATCCATTTGCAAATACCACTGGTAGCAAGCATGCTTATATAGCTGGTGTTATGTAATTATTGAGAGAGAGAGAGAGAGAAAAGAAAGAAAGGAAGAAAGGAAGGAAGAAAGGAAGAAAGAAAGAAAGAAAGAAAGAAAGAAAGAAAGAAAGAAAGAAAAGAAAAGAAAGAGAGAGAGAGAAAGAAAGAAAGAGAAAGAAAGAAAGAAAGAAAGAAAGAAAGAAAGAAAGAAAGAAAGAAAGAAAGAAAGAAAGAAAGAAAGAAAGAATCCCGTGAATTGCCTATATTTCACTGTTTGGGCACAGAACCAACTGAGGTCAGGTAATAATGAGCAGTGCTAATACCAGCCTTATTCATCCAATCATCTCTTCTGCTGCCAAGACAATGCTCCTCTTTATGCCACTTGGGGCAGCACTCTATGATTCTATGAACTCCTGCCAACTCAGCACATGGCTTGGTGACCCAAGGGTTCTCAGACCACATAATCAGAGACAGCTGGTGCCATGGACACATCCGCTGTCTTGCTCCCCACGCCATTGAAATAGCCATTGAAACCCCCAAGGTGGGGACTCACTGCAGAACCCCTATTCATTCTGGGCAGAGCCCCAAAGGGAACAAGACTGACGTCAGCCTGGGAGGTGAAAGGCCCAGACCCAGAAAAGGCAGGCTATGTTCCAGGACACGACAGCTTCTAAAGAGAAAAGATATATGACCCGCTTTCTGCTGGAGCATGGGTTGGACTGGAGGAGCAGTGAAGACAGCCTTCTGAGGAGTTCATGCATTATTCAGAAGGTTGCTGAGAAGGGCTGAGATGGCAGAGTGAGAGGGAAGCAAATTGTATATTTTCCAGCTGAAAACCCCATTGTGCAACTACATTCTACTTAGATGAAGCCCTGATACTTGGCATCCAAATAAATCCAGTAAGAGGAGCCCAGGGTGGTCCATCTCTCCCCAGGCAGTGTGAAGAGTCCTCTGTTGGTGCTAAATTGGCTAAGGTCATCTCCTCTTTCCACTAAAGAAGGAGGAATAGCACTTATTTAAGAATGTGCCATCTGCACATTCTTGATAGGCCCTCCCGAATCTTCACAACACCTGTGAAGCAGGTCTGAACACTCCCCTTTTATAGATCGCAAAGTGGGAGTCAGCTGGGTTAAGGAGCTTACCTGTGGCCCCACAAATCCCAGCAGTGGGGTTGGGATAAGAACCTAGGCTTTGTGACATGGAAGCCTATTAATACTCTTCCCATTATATCCAAAGAAATCCATAAAGTAATGTGCTTTGTGTTCCCTTCTGCTCAGAGTGCCTGTTTAGACATCATAAAATTTTGCAGCTTGAGGCTGAATGACCTCAGAGGGCAAGTGGATATTTGCCCAGTGGCCTAGGGGCTGGGATGTTTTCAGCTGTCATGGGGTTTTAGACTAGGTGCAACTCACTGACTTTGAACTTAGGTGCTCCCTGCTGATAGCACCCATTTTTACCCTTGTTCTTATCCTGACTCGGGTAAAACCCTGGAGACTGGGGCTCAGTCCTTCCACATCATTTACATAGTAGGGTGTTAAAGTATTGGCTTTTTCTGAGTCCATAGTCAGGACACATGATCTGACCAAGGCCTTTTTCTAACTTATAATTGTGCACAAGTAAAAGGAATAATAACTAAGCCCACTTATTTTCATATTTAATCAATGCTTTTTAAGGAAGGATTCACAATTCTGAGTCATCTTTGCTGAATCTACAGTGATAGAATTGTGCTGAGAATAAGGAAGTGCTCAAGACATCTTTACTGAACAGAACAATTTTAATTAAGCTATACAACTACTAGGCACATGGGAATGCCCTTGCTGGCTTTTCATGTGGACTTTTTCTTCTGGCCACAGTTGAAAGATGGAGGTCTAAAACCAGTTTCTATTAATAGCCATGAGTGGGTGATCTGTTGGAAGTTTTTCTTCAGAAACGTTGCTTATTCTCTCAGGAAGTGAAACTCTTTGAAGCTATTGAACCTCGTTTCCCAATCACCAGGGCCTGGTACTGGTCCCCTTGAAACATGGTCCCCAAGTATATCTCTTTGGGACACCAGATCATACAATCTATTTGTAACCCTGAGCATGGACTTTATGTTGCTGACCAGGACCATGGCCCATGTGCCTTGACAGGCCTCTGCTACTCAGGCCTATCCACAGCCTTGATGCCCCTATATCAGCCTTGGCCCTGCCATGGTCCAGTCGCCTCTGCCAATGAAAACTTCCATACCTGTCCCTCCTACACCACTCTGACTTCTTCCCTCATTCTACCCTCCATGGATGATGTCCTTCCCAACCCTCTCCAATAGTGGGGATAACCCCTTAGATACATTGATAGATCACCTTTCTATATCCCCATGTCTTCAGACTCTTCACAGAATCTTTCTACATCCTGCCTTGAATAGCTGTCTCTCTCTGGGAAAGCTAGGGCCTGGCACTTCCAGGTGTAGCCTGGGAGGATGGAAGACTTACCTCCAACATGATACCTGGAAAGTGCTGTGTTCCTGGCTGAGTGAGGCTTCTTGGTGCTGGACCCGAAGACAGTTTCACAGAGACACATATCCCCAGTGTGGTACAGGTGTGCAAAAGGGTCAGCAAACCCAAAGAGGCCCTGCCCTTGGACAAAGAGGTAGGGTGAACCTCAGTAGCGGATGTAGCTAGGGAGAAAGAGGATCCCAAAACCTCATGGACAAGTTTCCTTCTGTTATTTAGTTCCTTTACGGTCAGAGAACATACTTTGTGTGATTTTAATCCTTCTATATTTATTAAGCTTTTTATGGCCTGACACACGGTGCCTCCTAAAGAATGTTCCATGTGCATTTCAGAAGAATTTATATTCTACTATTGTTGGGTGGTGTGTTCTACAGGTGTCTATTAGGTTTAGTTGATCTATAGTATCATTCAAGTCTCTGTGTCCTTGATGATCTCCTATCTAGTTGTTCTAATCATTTCTGGAATATTTTCTAACACCAACAAGCAATTCTTTAATTCTCAGTGGACACTGACTGGGTGTCTTGCAAATTTAACGCAATTCTGACACACTCTCTCTGGAGATTGTATAAGACCCCACGGATTAAGGGCTCAGTCCCACAAGACTGCTCGAACTTCAGATGCCAATCACAAGTCCAGATTGTTACCTGTGCTTCTGACCAACCAGCTATAAATTAGAAGTTCCCATGCCCTCCCCATTGGGTTCAATTAACTTGCTAGAGTAACTCAGAGAACTCAGAGAAACATTGACTTACTTTCAGCAGTTTATTATAAAGAATGTAGATGAACTGAATGAAGAGGTATGTAGGGAAAGGTCTAGAAGAGTCCCAAGTGCAGGACTTCACTCTCCATGGATCTGGGATGTGCCCCTCTCCGGGCATGTGGATGCATTCACCAACTCAGAAGCTCACCAAAGCTCGTCGCTCAAGAGTTTTATAAACTTAATCTCTAGGATTTCCCCCTTGCCTGAGGTTGGTGAGTGGGGTAAATTTCCAGCCCTATAATAACTTGGTCTTTCTAGTGGCCAATGCCATCCTGAGGGAGGCTATGTGGGGATCCCACCTTGAGCTACTTCATTAGCATACATTCAGGTGTTCTTAAATGAGGCTCCTTATTAATAAGAAAAGACACTCCTATCACTAGGAAATTCCAAGAATTTTATTAGCTTTGTGTCAAAATCAAATATATTTCTTATTATACTACACAATGGTGTGGTATATTAAAAGTGGGAGTTTGATGTCTACGTGTATTATAACTGAATCCTGTTTTTCCCTACAATGTCATAAATTTTTACTTCATGTATTTTGGGGCTCTGTGGTTAGGTTCATATGTGAATGTGTTATTTCTTCTTGATGGGTTGTCCTTTCATTGCTATAAAATGTTCTTTGTCTTTAATAACAACTGTGGCCTTAAAGTCTATTCTGTCTGGTATTAGTATAGCCACTCAAGCTCTCTTTGATTACTGTTTGCATGATATACCTTTTTCCATCCTCATCCTCTGAGTCCATTTGTGTCTTTGAATCTAAAATGAGTCTCTTTTAGTCAGCATATAGTTAAATCTCTGTCTTTCAATTGGAGAATTAATCATTTTACTTTTAAGTAACTACTGATAAGGTGAAGTTTATGTCTGTCATTTTATTTCTTTTCTTTATATCTTGGGTCATTTTTGTTCTTTTTTCCTCTATTACTGCCTTCATGTCAGATACTTTTTAGTGTAACATTTTAATTCCTTTGGCATTTCTTCTACAATTTTTTTTGTATTTTCTTAGTGGTTGTCTTGGGAATTATAATTAGCAACTTAATTTATAATAATCTATTTCATTAATACCAATTTAATTTTAATAGCATACAAAATCTTTGCTCCTACAAAACCCCATCCCCATATTTCCTTTGCACTGTTATTGTATTAAGTTACATGTTTATACATTTTGTGTCTATCAATATAGATTTAAATGTATTCCTTTATGCAGTTGTCTTATTAACACAATAAGAAAAAAGAGTTACAAATAAAAATATTTTTTTACTGTCCTTTATATTTACTCACAGAGTTAATTTTACTGGTAATCCTATTTTCTTTATGTTGATTTGAGTTAATACTTAGGGTTTTTTTTTTTTAAGCCTGAAGAACTCCCTTTAGTATTTCTTGTAGGGCAAGTATATTAATTTCTCCTTTAAAAAAATTAATTCTAAATAAATAATATTTAAAATTCTTTATTATAGCAGGAACACCTAACATGAGACCCAGCCTTGACGATTTTTAAAAAATCTTTTGACACTTCAATTATGATGTGCCTTGTTGTAGCACTCTTTGAATTTATTATACTTGGAGTTCATCGAGCTTTCCAAATGTGTAGATTTGTATTTTTCATTAAATTTGGAAAGTTTTTAGCTATTATGTCTTCAAATATTCTGTTATAGTCAGTTACCAGCCCATTCATCTATTTGCATAAGAAAAACTGCTGATAGGGAATTTACTAATATACGAGGATTCATTGCAGTTGTCTCTAGGCTGAAGAGATAGAGGCACTTTTTCTTCATCCTTTTTTTTTCTTTTTGAGACTGTATATTAATCTTTATTTCATTCATTTTAGAATCATACATTATATTAGAATCAAGTTACAATAATTGTTATATGGTAAAGACTTATAAAAAGTGTTTGACATCATTTCCTTAATTGAGATTGAGTATCTCTTCATATGAGCACTTCGTATCTCCTTCACTGTGAAATGTCTAGACAAAAAAAATGTTAAAAATAAACAAATCTGAGTAACATCAGTGAAACCAAGGGAATAAGGACTTCAGAAAATTCAACCTTCCATAAAAATGACAATAAAAAGCACAAAAAAATATTAGAATTAACATTTTTAAAACTCTGGAAATAAACCAAGGACTTTTGAGAACTCTGGGTGCATCTATGCAAGAAAAATTGGCTGAATTTCAATAAGAATGGTAAGTTCTATGACATTTAAACTTATCCTGATTTGGTCTCTTTTTATGATGTTAGCAGCCATTAATAATTATTGTCCAGCTCCATTAATTCCTTGGAGATTTATGATAATATTCTAATTTGCATGCCTTCTTCACTTATTAGCTGAAATAGTTCTAAAAAGAGAAATTTCCTGTTAACTGTGTGGTTACCTTGTAATGTAAAGGAAATGAGTGGATTCCCTAGCATCTTCCAAAAAATGATCAATGAGGATTTCTTATCTTTCATTGAAGTATCATTAACAAGCTCATGTGTTAAAGCTTTATCCAGTTTTTCTAGTCCTCAGTTTAAAGGGCTGGATTTTCTCTTATCCAAAGTGGAAGTCCTGTTTGTTTTTTAACTGAAAACTTACCTGGGTTCAATAAATCTTGCTTTTCAGAAATTCTCACCCTAATTCTTTGATATGAAAGAGGGCTTAGCGGTGATGTCAGGTGGAAAGACATATCACATGGCTGGGGCAGGGGGAGGGTGGGGGGGAAATGGAGACAACTGTAGCTGAACAACAATTAAAAAACATGAAAAAAAATTAAAAGATTAAAAAAATAACACCCCCCCAAAAAAAAGAAAAACCAGAGGGTCTTATGATTTGAATAGCCCTGTAAATTTGCTGACTATGTAATCCCGCCTGCACATCAGCAGTTTGCAGGCACAGCTCGTCACACATGCTGCCCCGCAGTGTCTCCAACACAGCCACGCTCCAGAGAGCAGAGTCGTGGGGAGCACTAGCCTCTGCAGGTGGAAAGACAGACCCAGACCAGAGACCCTGAATGAGGCATCTAAACCTGCCTATTCTCAGTGTCATTTGTAAACACAGTCCCACCCACCTTACAGTAATGCTATAATTAGCACAGGGCATGGCACATACTAATTTCTCATTATTTTTTACAAGTATTATTATTACTGCAAGAATTCACATCGTTATAACTGTCCATAGTTTTTGGATTTTACTTCAAAGGAGTCTGCTTGAGCCTTTGATATTTTGGCTACTTTTGCCTTATACCCGCGGGTCTAACCTTCCCCAGCTTGGTGAGGGAAAGAGCGTGGGCTTTGGAGCACAAATCCCGGTTCCTGATTATCCAGGTGAACTTGGGCAGGTTTAGAACTTTATGCTTCTGTAAAAATCTGTCAACCTTGCACGCTTGTTTCTAAGGTAAAATAAGTGAGGTGAGTTGGTCAAAGTTGTTTTCAATTGAATTTATCAGGGTGACACTGGCTATAAAATTATATAGGTTTCAGGTATACAATTCTTCAATGCATCATCTGTATATTGTGTGTTCACCGCCCCAAGTCAAGTCTCCCTCCATCACCATTTAGCCCTCCTGTAGCTGCTCTGCCTTCCCCACCACACTTCCCTCTGGCAATCACCACACTGTTGTTTGTGTCGATGAATGTTTCTTTTCTTTTCTTTGCTTAGTCCCTTCACTTTTCTCACCCAGACCCCAATCCACTCTCCTCTGACAGCTGTCAGTTCTCTGTATCTGCGATCAAAGTTCTTATAGTCCATGATACTAGGTAGTCTCTAAATGCTTTTATCTTTTTAAATAAGATCACTTGTTTCCAGCTCCACCATCACAGATTCTTTTCAAACCATCAAGACAAATTGCAGTTATGAATGCCATTGGCAAATGCGACTGTAAATAGAATTGTGCGCACAGAGGGGGAAGAGAGTATGCTGCGGAGGAGTGGCTGCTCAAGGAAAGGGGTTGGTGTTGTGGATGGTTAGGGTATGTCCATTTGTCCCCTCCTTTCTGTGGTTTTGCTTTCTGTGGTTGCAGTCACCCATGGTCAACTGTGATCTGAAAATACTAAATGGAAAATTTCAGAAATAAGCAATTCATAAGTTTCAAAATGCACACTGTTCTGAGCAGCGCAATGAAATCTCATGCCATCCACTCCATGCCAGCCAAGGCATGAATCATCCCTTTGTCCAGCATATCCAGGTATATACACTCTACCTGCCCATTTGTCACTTAGCAGCCCCGTGGGTTGCCAGATCGAGGTCCATGGTATCACAATGCTTGTGTTCAAGTATTCCTTATTTTACCAAATAATGACCCCCAAGCAAAAAAGTAGTAATGCCGGCAATTTGGACATGCCCAAGAGAAGCTGTAAAGTGCTTTCTTTAAGGGAAAAGGTAGGTACCATATGTATAGGACAAAACATAGTATATATAGGGTTCTGTACTATCCCCACTTTCAAGCATCCACTGGGGGTCTTGGAACGTATGCCCTGTGATAACAGGGAGTGGGAGACAGAGTACTGTACTGACTGTCTAACCTCTGGACAAGATTGACGGGAACTTCCTGGTCAGAGTCTTGGAAAGACCGACATTCCTGGAATTCTAGCAAACCTTAGAGAATGCAACGCAGAGGAAACAATCAGATCGAGGTACATCAGGTTGGGCATTGGTATTCATACTAAACCTCAAAGCACAATATATTTTGTATAGAAGCCCCTGCACCTTAAAAAGAAGACCAGGAGAACAAAAATTCCCCAAGAAATAAGACACGTTGGTGGATTAAGGGGCCTCATGGCTCCCTGGTGAGTGCCCGGTTATTTTGCTCACACATAATGCTGACCTAACATATCCAGTCCTGGCTCAAAGACCCCCAAGTTCCCAGGGGCTTCTGTTGGGCTTTCATGGAAGGAGAGAAGGTCCTCTTGGCAGTGGGCATTGTGTGATGCTTAGTAACACATGACAAGAAAAGGAAAGAGGGGCACTCGTTATTTTCAAGAACACAACCAACGCAGACTGATGGCATACAAATGCATGCTGGGGATGGAGGATATGATCTGTAATCGAGAACAAAGGAATTTGGAAGTATTTTCTAGATAGAAAGCATTAAAGCAAACAGGGAAAAGGGGACAAACACAGACTGAAAAAACTCTTCCTTTTCAAACTTCAGGGCAATTTTGATTTGCTTTTATTGCTATGAGCAGTGAAAATGGATATTTCAACTCCATATCATAATCTGTTGAAAGGAAAATTGCCATTAATTTTAATTTTCCTTCGTGGTGAATTTCAATGAGTTACTTGTCAGAATAATAATCTGCTAAGTAGACAGCTTCCAGATATGTACAGTATTATTGGATTTTCCTAGGTAACAGAAATTAATAAGTTAAAAATTTGCCCTTGCAATATCAGAGCTAATTAAGATTTAAATCCGAGTCAAAAAATGGTTGTCTTTATTAGGATTTCTTGTCCCTGAAAAATGTACCAAAGACAACAGAAATAGAACTACCTTCTTTCAGATCATGTCATGTCGTTATTACAGCAAGCAAGTGGTGAGTCAAACACGAGGTGCCTACACTCCTCCGAAGAGACACACTTGCAAAGCTCTGATAATAGGGGAAGAAAACCCTTATGCTAGAGTAATTTCTTTTAATAGATTTGGAGAAGTGAAACTTTAACTAGAAATACTGTCAAAAATAAAAATACTAATTAAACTGCTTTAAAATCTAAATATATAATTTATTTAATATGGCAAAAATAATAGAAAAACTTATGAGACATTCCTGCTAAAATCAGGACAAAATATGTGTTTAAGATTTTCAGAGACTTGAGCTGCTTTCCAAAGGAGGACAAATTTGCCAAAAAATTAATTTGCCTAGTGATCTGACCCACATTTTTGGAAGTTTTAAGTGTTGCCTTGGCTTCTTCCAAGCCGTTTGCAATTGGAGGGCCAGGAATGAGCAGGCCATGGTACCATCCTTCCCTGCATGCACAGGGCCATTAAGATCCCCAAACCTTCTTCTTTTGAAGACGATTTCTTTTGAATGATTCACGCTGCTTGAAACTGTCTAAATAGCCTCTGAGGATTCCCCACTAAGTTTTAGTTTTTCTCCTAGTTTTGTGCCCCTGTTTCCTTTGAGGTGGGGTTGGGTAAGGGAGACGCTTGGAATCGACATCCACAACCACCTCTAAACCCTGGATGACGCTCTCGGAACACTACCCAGGGCACTGCTGTAGCCACAACCCTAGGAACAGCCCAGGGAATGGAAGGAGCAGGAACCCCACCCAGGTCCCTCTCCCTGCCCCTTCCACTCAGCATGTGGGCAGAGGGGTATTATCATGCCCAGCTGCTGCAAACTGTCTGATTTTTCTGTGACTTACTCTGCAGCCACCTACCCTCTAACCCCCTGCACTCCCCCACCAAGGGAGGAAAATCCAAGCCATTCCTGCCAAAATAAAGGAGGGCGGGAGGGCAGAAGCCAAAAAGATCGGGTCTGCCCCCGTGCCCGAGACCACCGTGGCCTGGTGAAGCCCGAGCCGCGGTGATGGCTCCAGGACTGACTGTGGGAGAGGAGAGCCAGAGGGGATGCGCAGAGAAGGCCGGACGCTGCAGGCGTTGAGCCCCCTTGCCACATGGCGCCCACTTGGAAGAAAGCTGAAGCGGTGACTGCAGTCTGAAGGGGACTCTGACTCAGCTCCGATCCTGCCGCATGGGATGACAGTGAAATCCTGCAGGCAGGACCAAAATGAGCTGAATAAGTGGGGTTTAGTGGAAATTGAGAGTGTTGGCCAGAATACCCAAGGGATGCCCGAGTCCCATCTCACCAATCCCTTCTCCCCTTGAGGCTCCTAAGAGCTGGTTAACAAGGAGAAAGAGCAGGTGGCACTTAAGCATCATTTGACAGCTGGACCAGAGCCTAATACCCCCCAGGACAGACCTTTTCAGACAAGGCTTGACTGGAGCAGGCAGCTTAGGTACTCCCTAAGCCTGAGTCTTGGTCTCGGGGTCTTGTCCTTTCTGGCGGGTTCCACAATAGGAAGTCCAAGTGATGAGCAGTGTGCTCAGGCTAATCCTCAGTGAGGGTGGGGCAGGGAGCAGCTGAAGATCCTGGTGCATTAAGTGAAGAAGATAGAGCAAGGCTGCCTGCCCCTTTAATGGACAGTGACGGTGCCCATTAACACACGCGGCCTGGGCAGATTTCCTGCATTTTGACCAGTCAAATGAGCAACATCTCCATTCTGGAGGAATTAAGATTTAAACAGGTTGGCAGAAAAGTAGGCCGGAATGCAGATAACACCGACACCCATGTACCTTAGAGCTGGAAGTCTTAAGGCAATGCCACAAGCACGAACTGGAAATGGGCATGGCAATTTGAGAAAAATTTTATTCCTACTTGCGGCTAGAACATCCAAGAGAATTCATGGAAAAGCTATTATATAAAGTAGTCATTCTTTGTCCACCTTTCAGGGTTTTTTGTTTGTTTGTTTGTTTTTAGTTTTTAACAGTAAATTTCAGAGGCTTTAATCACAGAAACATAATTTCGGACTCAAAGTGTGGGCCACAAGGATTTCTAGAGGGCTTGGGCTCGTGACTATGTGAGCCTTCCTTTTCCACAGTAAATGTTCTTTTTAAAAATCTTGCCAAATACGATAACTAAAAATAGCACTTCATTGCTCTTGCCTTTTTCTGTTTGTTTGTATGAACAAGTAAACGCAGCAGCAGGGATTGAGAGCGAGGGCTTCAGAGTTAGAGCTGGGCCACGGCCTGGCTGCCACCCTCGGCCTTCGCTCTTCTTCACCCCGGAACAAAGCCGTGCCTTCCCCCCAGGACCGTGGAAGCAAAGGGCTGGACACCTGGAAAGCGCTCGGTCAGCCACGCTGAGTGACTTATGACCAGCACTCTCTTCTCAGCTTCTGAGAAATGCAAGATCTCTGGGGCTGTCGCACCCTTTCAATTCTGACCTCTGAAAACTGTCGTCAGGCATCTTGTCTACACTCTCCCGCCCACCTACGTATGTACGCCAACCATGAGAGGTCCCACTCCGTCCAGAGGGGAGTTTGGATTCTCTCTCTCTGTCTCTGTCTCTAAGAGTTGGCTCTGTGGCCCTTCATTTTGGGCCAAGGCTGAGCAGTGATCCTGGTGGGCTGCCCTGGGCACTCTGACCACCTGATGAGATCAGCCCATCAGCCTCAGTCCCCAGTGTCATCCCCTTACAGATGGTCCAAGCACAGTTGGCATTGCTGCAATCCGTGTCTCCAGACTCCACCACAAGCTTCTCTCCAGGGTTTTCACATCTTCCCTTCAGATATACTTCTGCGTAGAGCCAGCCGTTTTGAGGGCCAAGCAGATGGAACAGTACAGACTGCGAGGGAACAGGCTGGAACTGTCCAGTGACCCAGTCTTCAGTATGCCCCCTAACACCCATTATTCTGATGCAGAATTATTTAAGACAGAATAACCCAGAATACGAGGTCTATCTGGAAAAAACCCAGCCATTGTTAATATAACAAAAACAGTTTGTGTGACATCGATGTAAACTGGCAGCCAAAGAGAGTGGACTGGAATGCACATGTGTGAACAAAGATGACTTCACTGTCCTAGTCAGTGGGGTCAGTGGACGTTGTTGAGTGAGCATGCGTACCGTGTGGCCATCACATTCAAAATGACTGAGTGAGGAGAGCAGTGAATGTGCATCAAATTTTCTGTTAAGCTTGAACATTCCTCCACAGAAACTATTTGGATGGTTCAGAAGGCCGCCGCTATGGGCAACTGGTGATGGACAATGTCATCATGACAATGTGCCCGCTTGTGCATCACATCTCATACAGAGTGTTTTGACAAAACATCAATTCACCCAGATGACTCAGACCCTCTACAGCCTAGATTTGGCACCCTGTGACTTCTGGTTTTTCCCAAAATGTCAATTAATTTTGAAAGGGAAGACATTGCAGTCCATTGACAAGATTCAAGAAAATACAACAGGGCAGCTGATGGCAACTGGGAGAACCGTGTGAGGTCCCAAGATGCTTTCTTTGATGGGGACTGAGGCATCATTGTCCTATGTACATTGTTTCTTGTATCTTGTATCTTCTTTAATAAATGTCTCTATTTTTCAAATTACAAGGCTGGCTACCTTCTGGACAGGCCTCATATACCTACACTGTGTCATTATGTTCTGACATGACTGTCTGCTTAGGGCCCACTGCAGAAGACCACACCCTCTGGTATGGGATAAGGTTTTCACTAAATGGAGCAGAATTTTCTATTGCCAACCATCTTGGGATAGGAAATAAGTAATAGGGAGGCAGATCTCAGAGAGAAGAGATTCAAGAACCCATTCCTCTCTCTGGGTTTTGCTGGAGTTGGTTTGAACTGAAAAGTTGAAGAGTAAAATTGTGGTGGAGAGAAGCTGCCTCTGTCACAGAGGCATGATTCTGAGCCTGGGCCACCGTTGGAGGCAGTTGTCCACAGCTCTCTACATTGTCTCCCCCATCCATCACCCACTACAATATCTGAAACTTTAGGTCCAGGCTTAGCCACTAATCCAAGGAATTAAAGGATGGCTTTACGCTCACACTTGACAAAAGGTAGTTCAGGCAAGAGCAGGAACCAATTTGGGGAAACAAGCAGCCTACGAGCAGTGTCCTGGTAAAGGATTGTCGTGCATCAGCTGACTGGCAAGAGACACGGGCCCACAGCAATCAGCACCCACGAGAGATCTGTGCAACACGTAATCACTTCTGCTTGAGCCTTGGAAGTGCTTACAGGAAGGAACACAACCAGATAAACCCTGGACTTCCTGTAGTAAAGCATCGTGGGGACAGAGGACCATTTTAATTTTGAGCATCAGTAAAAATATATCATGGGCTGAGGTCTGGGACATACCAGTTACAACTGTAAAAGGGATGATTAGTTAGAAAATGGATTTTTAAATTGGTATACTCAAACAGACAAAATATATTTGCAGCCAAATCTATGAAAAAAGTTCAAAACTTCAAACATTAATTTTTGGTAATTTGGAAAACTAGATATTTTGAAAAATCCTCATGGCACATTTACAATAGCATTCAAAAATATCAAGTCTCTAAGAATAAATTCAACAAAAGAGATATGTAAGGAGATATCTATGGAGAACATTATTAAATTTTATAGAAAGACATTAAAGAAGACCTAAAGAAATGGGGATTTAAAGCATCATGAATAAGTCCTAACACAATACAGCAGAGAATGAAAAGGTTGATATGAAACCGAGAGAGTGGCTTAATAACCAACTCAGCAACAGCTAGAGAAGCAATTAAGATGCTTGACATCTCAAAACCCTGAACTATAGGTAGCAGAATTTAATCCTGAAACACAACAGCAGAAAAAGAAAGCACGGATGTCAATAATGAATGAGTATTTTTCTGTAAAACACCAAAAAGATCTCCACTTATCATATTTGATCTGTGGGATAATAAAATGCATGCATTCTTGAGATCCAAGATGGAGGAGGAGTAAATGGGAGCTACACTAACCTCCTCCCAGGACCAATCTGAGATTACAACTAAACTGTAGAGAAACCCTCTTGAATAATCAACTGAACACCAGCTGGAGAGAAGCCTTATAACCATGGACAGACAGAAGAAAACACTGCACCGCAATGTGACTGGTACAGACAGCAGAGGAGATGCCAGAGGGCTGGCTGGGCTCCCACCGGTGGCAGCTGAAGTGCTGGAGGAATATTTCAGCAGCCAGGGGGTCCCCCCTGAGAACTGTGGGGTCTAAACCCCAAGCTGAGCTCCTCAGTCTACAGCACCAGAGCCAGAAAGGAACCCAGATAACATCCAGCTGTGAAAAGCAGCAGGGGTTCTGCTGGCCAGATAGAGATGGCTAGAGAGGCAGAGAGCCTCTTAAAGGGACAAAGCACAAAATTTTGTTGGCAGCCGCTTACCTTGGGTGCTGGCAAAGGGACCACAGAGTGGAGTAGAGATGCTTGAGGAGAGTCCGGGGTTGGTGGCTCTGGGGAGAGAACTGAGGGGACAGCCGCAAGGATCTATG